>JASANB010006956.1:327500-452782 GCA_030248155.1 Sabatieria punctata
GAGGCTGTTTTGCAACGGACCATCAGTCATCTCAGTCTCAGACAGCTGATGAAACGCAAACATTTCCGATGGCCTATCATCATTGCATTGGTGATTGGAGTATCAACTGATGCTGGCGGGGGAGCCTACCCCACCATGCAGTATGCCACTGAAATACTGCGCCAAGGCATGGGCAAATCCAGTCACACTGCAGCTGCCTACAGCTCAGCTGCTGTAGTTTCAGGCTGTCTCTTTGGCTCTTGCGCTGCTGTTCTCATCACGTCAGCTCAAATTTCGCGTCGGTGGCACATGCTGGGTGGAATTTTGATAGCGGATGTTGGATTGACCATGGTTTTTCTTTGTTGGTTGCTGTCTTCCAATGAGGTGGCAGTAGTGGGAGCCGCTGTTGGACTGTTTCTGACTATCGCTGCCTATAGTGGGTGTCTGATGTCTGTAGGGAGTTGCATCGTCTCAGAAATAAGTCCACTGAGAGTGAGAGTGTTGGCATCGGCTGCTAGAGTGGCCAGTCATGGTGGATGGGGCTGTGTCCAAGTAATGGCTTTTCCAGTTCTGAGAAAAACTGTAGGAGCCTGGGCATTGCCCATTAGCTGTCTGACAGACCCATTTTGCTGGTTGTTTCTGTTTGTCTGCCTGCCTGAGACCAGAGGCAAGTCCGTGACCGAAGTGCTTCAACGGTGGACATCAGTGAACAACTCAGATGATGAAATGCAGCCTTTGTTTTCGTAGTTCCAGTTGTATTGTATGATCTACCCTGTACGCCAAAAGAATCAGAAATAACCGAAAATTTTGCTGTTCCGATTTTGCTGTGCTTCATTTTACTGGTTATTAAGCCTTCTGGGTTATCAATCTTACACAGTCAGGCACTTAACGCCGTTTATGGTACCGACACCATATAAGGCGCCGGTACCATACCTACGGTACTACCTACGGTACCGGTACCATACCTACGGTACCGGCACCTTATATGGTGTCGGTAGCTCGGTACCATAAACGGCGTAAAGTGCCTGACTGTATCCGGAGATACTGTACAAAGAGAGGCCGCCCAGCGCGGGAGTGAGACAGCAACCAAATTAGAAATCTTTAACAAGAGATGACTGAATGTGGTATGAAACAGCTGTTCCGACCCTGACACTATTATTCTAAGTAATAACAACTAACCAGTGATTCAGTGATAAGTAATCACTGCATGTAAGATAGCGCTTTACCTCAGATTACGTGTTTGGAACCCCGTGTTGATGCTGAAGCTGTCAGTTGGCTTTTAAGTCATCATAGGTCAATTGTTTTGTTAAGGCAGACAACCGGTTCTTCTTCTTTTTTAGTTTTTCTCTCTTCCTTTCATTCAAGTCGAGTCTGAGAGTTGTGTTTATGTCGGTGCATCTGTTTATTTCTCTTTAATAACTGTAGTTGGCGCAAAATGCCTGCATTGTTGTTGTAACTTGTTGTCCTTTAGGACTAGGAGTAGCCAACTGCTATAGAGCAGGAAGAGACAATGTCCGGCAGCCTACCTACAATGTAACAACAACCCTCCCGTTTTGCTGTCGGTGTGTGCAAGACAGCTAAGGTTTGGTCCCCATTTATCTACTTGCCATGCCTTATATGGTGCCGGTACCATAAACGGCGTTAAGTGCCTGACTGTGATAGCGTAAACTACTCATGGCCAAAACGCGACCTTTGGAAGAACTGCAGTATTAGAGAAGCTATTCAAGAGTGTTTTATGCGCATACACATAAATGCAACCAATCAAATCAATTAACCTGAAAACACAAATAAAGAGCGTCACGAAATTTCTTCTTTCCATTTTCGTACAAGTCTAGCATAATGTAGTTTGGGCTGATCTCCTTTGCTGTTAATTTGCATATTCTGGCTTCAACCAATGAATCTATCTTGTCTTGGAAGTGCTGATCACACACCTTCTCGCTACATCCCATTAGCATACGACCGCCTGGCTGTAAACTAGCTTTGCTAGTAGCTTATATGGCATTTGTGAAATGCAGTACCTTGACCAATTGAAATATGGCTTCTAAGTGATTTTCGTTCAGAAGTTCGGGCTTTCTGGAAAGTCAGTAATAAGTCACCAAAGACACCCAACTCAATCCTAATTTGGTGGTAAAGTGATACCACGTATGGTAACCCTTACCCTATGACAAGAAATCTAATGAAAACTTACGAGAAAGTATCAAAAGTGACCACAGCGTCGAAACGTTTATGCGGCACAACTTTGGAAGGCTGGTTTTCGTATAAAATTTCCAGGTAGTGTTCTTGATACAAACAACGTTGCCTTGCAATCTTCATCATCTGTTCCGAACCGTCGTGCCCCTCCAACTTACAGTATCCCAGTTCCCGCAGTGCTTGGCCCAACTGAAAGAAGTACATAGATTTTCCTCTATTTTTACCTGTCCCAGTTAGTATTGGGTATTGGGGGGTAAAAACCACAATACCCAATACCTGGAAAACACCCCAATACACCCAATACCCAATACCAGTTCGCACTCTACCTGAGACCCCAATACCCAATACCCAATACTTGCGCAACTGAGCCAAAAATTTCATTTCAGTGAAAAGGTACATTCCAGTGGTGCACACAGGATTTCTTTCACAGAGATTAAAATTTTGAAGACGCCTGGTTGGGCAAGCAGGGCAAGAAATGTTGTAAAATTAGCCTTTAAGAAAGCATTTAGAAGCCGTTGTGGAGGGTAAAATAAGCAGAAATTAACAGTTTTAGTCCGTACATGATCTACTATATGACAATGTTTCGTATTTTCGGCGGATTTTTTTTTCTTACTCCACCGGAAAGGGGTGTACCAGACCCGCACCCCTGAGTACAGTACTAATACATTCTGTATCACTAAAATAACAAATTTCAATTGAATCACAAACGTATATCTTAGATAAGAACAGAGAAATTGCACTAATTACTGGTGTAAGAAAAGCGGACAGTATAAGACATTCTTAACCTTTAGTTTATACAGTATAGATAAAAAAATGTCCCATCGCTTTTTCGGCCTTCACTCAAACGTTTCGTTCTCAGTCACTTCTTTACCGATTTGGCTCAAATTTTCAGCAAAAATTAACAACATGGTTGGCTAAATATTCTGCAAGTTTAGTGCCAAAATTCCGACTCATACTGGTTTTATGACCCGAAAACTAGGAACGAGGGTGGTCCACGCAAATTTATTTTTTTTCGGTAGTACAAGGAGTACAGTCCTGAAACTTGCAGGAATGATTGGTGTTGCTATTGGGCATAACATACTAAGCGGGCAGCCCTGTAGCTCAAAGGGCACTAAAACGGGGGAATTTCAAAAACATGAGTGAAAATCCCATAGTTAAGAAATCTGCATCTTCTAGAATCAAAGCACTGAATCTGTTGTTAATCAACATAGATTGTAGCAGAAAGTTCAACAAATAAATGAACCTGATATTTAAGCTCTGTTCCACACCATAGTAACCATCCCTGCAGCGTTTTTTGAAAATTGAAAATCTTTAGAATCGTCATTTTGCCGGTTTTACGAAGAAAAGTCATATTTCGTCATGTTTTTGAAATTCCCCCATTTTAGTGCCCTTTGAGCTACAGGGCTGCCCGCTTAGTATGTTATGCCCAATAGCAACACCAATCATTCCTGCAACTTTCAGGCCTGTACTCCTTGTATTACCGAAAAAAATTAAATTTGCGTGGACCACCCTCATTCCTAGTTTTCGGGTCATAAAACCAGTATGAGTCGGAATTTTGGCACCACACTTGCAGAATATTTAGCCAACCATGTTGTTAATTTTTGCTGAAAGTTTGAGCCAAATCGGTAAAGAAGTGACTGAGAACGAAGCGTTTGAGTGAAGGCCGAAAAAGCGATGGGACATTTTTTTTTATCTATACTGTATTAACGCAAAAACGGCTTTCTATACCTACTGTAATCATCAGCCAATCTTCGATTTTTTTCAGGTCAGTTTTTCAGTTCAACAGCGAGTTTTATAGGTCCTAATTAGTATTGGGTATTGGGGCATAAAAAACCCAATACCCAATACCAATACCTGGAAAACACCCCAATACACCCAATACCCAGTACCAGTTCGCACCCTAGGTAGAATAGTAAAATTTACAATTAAATTGATTTTAAAGAACGCTTGAAACATAAACTGGCCGGGTTCTCGACGCTTAAAGACACCAGCATACCAACCAGGCCAGTTCCGGCTCCCAAATCGAGAATTGACGCTTCTTTGTCGGCTAAGTGTTGCGCCACAAACTGGGCAAACTTTTGCTCCCCACCAGGTCGAATCAGTGCCACTTCACTGTCGTATTTCTTCGCCCATCCATCGTAATATCGCACTGTCTCATCAGAACTTTCCAGATCGTTTTGTTCTTGAACGTGTGCTATGGCCTCCTAAAATTATAACCCTAATAAATAGATAAATCTATGCACTCGTTTTTGCAAATCACTCCACCTGCTCCCAAAATAATTGGCAAGGTTAAAATTACGTATGAAAATTAACATGCATTTTGCGAGAAAGTTAACTTATTTAAGCAAATTTTTTCACGGATCCGGCTAGTATCCAAATACGGTAAAATAGATGTCTAACGAACAGCAACAGTGCATGTTCGAACTTCAGCGATCCACTAGAACATGAGCTACACCCCTTAAAACTTTTGATCTCTGACAGTCTCCAATGAAACGATCACCATTCACTCATTTCTCTAGATACAGAATTAAAAAAATAAATTAGAAACTACGGTTATTTTCGGAGTGAGCAGCAAAAGCTACAGAAGAAAAACTACCTTAGCATGGTTCTTGCTCATGCTAATGAGTAGTGCCACTTTATGTGCGAATCATCAATATTCGGTATTATTCGGTTTCGAAAATCCGCTTCGGTATTGGTATTCGATATTTTTGTGTTCAATTGCGCATCCCTACTCATCAAGCAGTATTAGTGTACCAACTTACAGCTCTCTACGTCAAACTTTCATTTTTGGGTCTGAATACTCAGAGCGGTTTGCACCAGACATTGACTTTAATCTATTCGACAATATTAGCTATATTTCACAAACTTCTGTTTATTTGCCAACTCACCCGTAGTTCTTTGGAGTAACGGTCCATACAGTCTAGATTTTCTTAATATTTTACGATATCACAACTCTATCGCATACCGACGTATGGAAACTAACAGATTAGTGGGTGCCAAATCTAGTACAACCTATATGGGAAAACCTGTTTTTGCCTTATAGATAAACCAGTTGTCTTACGTATTTGAAAGGGCGGCTCGCTGGAACGCATGCCGAGAAATATCGTTTTTGCTGTATCAGCTATGATCAGACTTATAACTAATAGTTGTTTTTATCATGAAATTTATCAACAGCAGAAAATCCCAGACCGAAACACTAAATCACCTACAAAACATGACATCGATAAACAGACAAAGCACAAAAGTCATAATACATAAATCTTAAAATCACAACATTTAACAGAAATCATACAGTCAGGCACTTAACGCCGTTTATGGTACCGGTACAGGTTCCAATTCGAAGGTAGGGGTACCGTATTGTATATGGTGCCGGTACCATATATGGTAGCGGCACCTTATACGGTACCGTCACCATATATGGTATCGGTACCATATATGGTACCACTACCCTTGGTACCGGTACCACATATTGTACCGGCACCATATATGGTGTCGGTACCATAAATGGCGTTAAGTGCCTGATTGTTATAAGTGCAAATTTATTGGAAAAACTGCTAAAATTCGGCTGTTTTCTGAAAAACCTAGCTTTTTCAGTTGGAGTACCCGGGAATTTTAAAACCAGGGTTTCAAATTTTGAACAAGCTTGCCCTGTCAGTTACTAGCCAATCACATAGCAAGACAACAAAATTTTGGAAAATGGCTTGAAATGGCGTTCTGAATGTAAAATTAGCAGTGTTAAAGTAGTTTATAATCTAGTACCGGTGGGGTAGGTGGAGAACATAAAAGATAAAACCACTTTCAAACAGAAGATTCGAATTACAATTAAACAAAATTCCAGACAATAAGCTACAGAGAAACAGAACCTTCTTTCATTAGAATCAAGAATTTGTACACTTACCAAACACTACAGCCAATTTTTACATAGACAGCTACAATGTCAAAGCACAAATAAATAGTTTATAATCTACTGGTGGGGTTGGTGCCGGTGGAGAACCACTTTCAAACAGAACATTTGAATTAAAAATTAAACAGAATTCCAAACAATAAGCTACAGAGAAACATAACCTCCTTTCATTAGAATCAACAATTTGTACACTTACCAAACACTACAGCCAATTTTTACATGGACAACTACAATGTCAAAGCATAAATAAACTGTGGTGAAATAAAGGTAATCAAGTTTGTAGGACTGTTATTTTACTATAGTATAGTAAAACAAAAATTAGTAATAGTAGTGGTATTTTACTACGCACTAGTAAGATAATAGTAAAAAGTAAAATTAGGAGCCAATAGCAAAGTAAAAATTAAATTAAATCAACAGAGACCGTCAATAGTAAAATGAAAATTTTACTTCTATTTTACTAGTTTTTGGCGAATTCCAATCCGATCAATTTTGCAATAAAAGATGTGTGGGCGCACTTTTGTCAGTTGAATTTCACACATTTTTGTCTCTAAAGTTCTTGAGAACCTCGTATCTTGATCAAATTTAGCAACCATTTAGCACCAACATTAATTATTCATAAGATCTTGGCATCATTGATGCAAAATTGTCCCAAATGATTAGTAAAATGGTAGTAAAATAGTAGTAAAATTTATTAGTAAAACAAAAATATGTAAAATCTGAACTGCTTGGTAGTAAAACAAAAGTAAAAATTAAATAAATTGAAGAGCTGAATTGGTAGTAAATTTAGTAAATAGTAAAATAAAAATCCACTATACGGCGGGATTCTATCAGAAGCCCTGTAATTTTTCCTGAAAATCAAGTAACTACCGTATCGCGGTACCTGCTTACGGCCCTTGGTGAAAAAGCTGCCGAAAATTTTGTACTCGGACAGTACCCCCACATCGCAATTACCGATATATATTTACGCTTGTGCGTAGTATTGGGCTCAGGTTTAGAATGAGGATTTAATTAAAGCATTAGTTCATGCTCTAATCGAGCTTTAAACCTGTGGTTACGCTCAAGTTAAACAAATCAGCCACCCTACCAAAGTGATATACTAATTGACGCAACTATGACGCATACCAGTCGGACGGTAAAATGACACTACAGTATCTATCTACTCAATAAATTCGCGTCGAAAACCGTAAACAAACAATTCAAATGAACAAGGCTTCCGATAGATTCCCGCCGTATAGTAAAATAACAGTAGTTTGTAGTAGTGGTTAAATTTCTTAAGCGTTGCTAAGGAGGTCTAGGTTGGTCGGCAGTTGTCCACTGCACTTCATCGTATATTTGAGACCAACTCTGATCGGTTTGAGACCTTGCAAATAGATGGCCAGGTTAAGAATAGGATTGGTCTGTGTCAGCACATACAAAGGTGTCTAAAAAATACACAAACGTGCAAATATTATTAATTGCGTTTTCCCCTACACTTGGTAGTTTAGAGTTGAACAACTGAATAGTGAGCACTTGAAACCCTCTGGGAATCACCACCAGAACCAATGTAGTCAATGTGATGAAAGCGAGAGTTATGGTCATAGTTCGGCTTTGTTTACTTTGATTCGAACTTGCTGTCTGAACGGGATTTTGGTTGCTGACGGCATGCTTCTTGCGAAACTTCCCTAACACCCCTATGTAAATCAGTACACTGGCAATTGAACCTGCAAGATTGAGCATGGTAAGGACAAGATATTGATTGCACACTGCAGTTGGAAGCACTGAGAAGCAAAAGAGAAAGAGTTAATTATTTAGAGTAAAATATAGTTAATAGAAAAAAGTTGTATGTAGGTTAAAGTAAAAGAGTACAGAGCAATGTGCAAGAACATAAAGAGCAAAAAAGTGTAAAAAGGGACGTGATATAGTTTAAAAAGCGTAAAACATAAAACATATAGAGTAAATAGTAAAGAAATGTTGCAGAATAGAATGTAAGCAAAAGGTGAATGGTAAACAGTAAAGGAGAAACAGCAAACAGAAAGGAGTAAAAAGCAAACAGAATGCAAAGAGGAATTAGTAGAGTTAGAGTAAAACGTAACGATTGAAAAGTAAATAGCAAAACATATATAGAAATGAGTGAAGCAAACAAGTAAAACTTCAGAAAACAGTAAAAGGAGCGAAGAATAATAAAGTAAACTATAATGAGTAAAGAGTGAATAGCAAAACACAAAGAGTAAACAGAAAAGAGCAATCAGAATTGTGTAAAGAACAAACAGAAAACTATAAAAAGAGCAAAAAGTAAGGAGTACTGTATAAGGCAATGAGTAAATAGTGAATAGTGAAGCATATAGAGTAAACAAACAGAAGAGAGTACTTATGATATGAGTACGATAAAAAAATGAGTAAAGAGGTAGTAAATAGTGAATAGAGTATAGAGTAAACAAACAGAAGAGAGTACTTATGATATGAGACATGATTAGGATAAAAAAATGAGTAAAGAGGAAGTAAATAGTGAATAGAGTATAGAGTAAACAAACAGAAGAGAGTACTTATGATATGAGTACGATAAAAAAATGAGTAAAGAGGTAGTAAATAGTGAATAGAGTATAGAGTAAACAAACAGAAGAGAGTACTTATGATATGAGACATGATTAGGATAAAAAAATGAGTAAAGAGGAAGTAAATAGTGAATAGAGTATAGAGTAAACAAACAGAAGAGAGTACTTATGATATGAGTACGATAAAAAAATGAGTAAAGAGGTAGTAAATAGTGAATAGAGTATAGAGTAAACAAACAGAAGAGAGTACTTATGATATGAGACATGATTAGGATAAAAAAATGAGTAAAGAGGAAGTAAATAGTGAATAGAGTGTAGAGTAAACGAACAGAAGAGAGTACTTATGATATGAGTAGGATAAAAAAATGAGTAAAGAGGTAGTAAATAGTGAATAGAGTATAGAGTAAACAAACAGAAGAGAGTACTTATGATATGAGTAGGATAAAAAATGAGTAAAGAGGTAGTAAATAGTGAATAAAGTATAGAGTAAACAAACAGAAGAGAGTACTTAAAGACATGAGTAGGATAAAAAAATGAGTAAAGAGGTAGTAAATAGTGAATAGAGTATAGAGTAAACAAACAGAAGAGAGTACTTAAAGATATGAGTAGGATAAAAAATGAGTAAAGAGGTAGTAAATAGTGAATAGAGCATAGAGTAAACAAACAGAAGAGAGTACTTAATTGGCATTGTCTGTAAAAGTGGGGCAGATGTGTTCACATGGGGGTTGGCACCCAGGCACGTGGCATACCTCACAATGAACCTTTAGTATAGTCAACTTATCGCCCCAAACGGTTCTGCCCAGCGCGCCCTGGTTCGCCCACACGGACCCCAGAAAGTTCGCCCGGTGGCACATCCGAAAAATCGATCGATTTATGCTGTACATTCAAGAGCTTGTAACTCTCTTCAGAATTGAGCTTTTTCGCTGAGATTTGCAGACAATTAAGGCATTGGTATGGAGTACTTACTCTACCAATTTCATCGCTCTAGCTGCACCCGGTCCCGTTTTGTGGTCCTCGATGTAAACTGCTGAAAATCGAGAAATTTTTACATCCCATTTTCAAATGCCTTCGAATTTTGCCGAGCACTTCATCTAGGCTCCACACTTTAGCCATCAATTAGCCGTTGCATGGGCTATCCAAAACTGCTTTCAAACCCGTGGGAATCGTTTCTGTTCTCGAGCAGTGGCCGGTCGAATTTGGTCGAAAATCTGCTTTTTTTCATGCGTTTTCCAGACGAGAATTATGCACTAAGTGCCATGAAAGTGCCTATAGGGTAATTTTTTTGCGCTCAGTTCATTTCTCATGCTTGTTTTATGATGTTCTATTGTGCATGTCGGTGGCTAGAGTAACCTGAAAACCCTTTTTACAGTTTGAAAGTAGCCTGAAAACCTTTTTTACGGTTGAAAGTAGCCTGAAAACCCTAAATCAGGGTTTAAAAGTAAGCGAAAAACCCTGTTTAGGGTTTAAAAGTAGCCTAAAAACCCTAATCAGGGTTTAAAAGTTACCTAAAAACCCTATTTAGGATTTCTAAACCTTACGAAAACCCTGTTTTGGGTTCCACAGTAGGCGAAAACCCAATTTTGTTCTGCAGAATATATTGTCTGGGCTAAAATTTTCTTTACTTCGGAATCCAAAAGTGGGTTTTCAGGTCCCCCAAAAATCCGCTGGGGGGGGGCTTTTGCCGAAAAATAGGGCTTGGGGGGGGCCGCTATGTGTGATTTCATGGCACTTAGTGCATAATTCTTATCTGGAAAACGAATGAAAATATCAGATTTTCGACCAACTTTGACCGGCCATTGCTTACGAACCGAAACGATTCCCACGGGTTTGAAAGCAGTTTTGGATAGCCCATGCAAGGACTCATTGACGGCTAAAGTGTGGAGCCTAGATGAAGTGCTCGGCAAAATTCCAAGGCATTTGAAAATTGGATGTAAAAATTTCTCGATTTTCAGCAGTTCATATTGAGGACCACAAAACGGGACCGGGTGAAGCTAGAGCGATGAAATTGGTAGAGTAAGTACTCCATACCAATGCCTTAATTGTCTGCAAATCTCAGCGAAAAAGCTCAATTCTGAAGAGAGTTACAAGCTCTTGAATGTACAGCATAAAATCGATCGATTTTTCGGATACGCCGCCGGGCGAACTTCTGGGGGTCCGTGTGGGCGAACCAGGGCGCGCTGGGCAGAACCGTTTGGGGCGATAAGTTAACTATACTAAAGGTTCATCGTGAGGTATACCAAGTGCCTGGGTGCCGACCACCATGTGAACATGTTCTTCGCTAGACTGCCCCACTTTTACAGACAATGCCAATTAAGATATGAGTAGGATAAAAAAATGAGTAAAGAGGTAGTAAATAGTGAATAGAGTATAGAGTAAACAAACAGAAGAGAGTACTTATGATATGAGAAGGATAAAAAATGAGTAAAGAGGTAGTAAATAGTGAATAGAGTATAGAGTAAACAAACAGAAGAGAGTAGATATGAGTAGAATAAAAAGAGTAAATAGGTAAAGGCTCAGAGTGTAGAGTAAGGAAAGGATGAAAGAGAAAAGAGCAAAACAAAATTAACAAGTAAGAGTAACCATTCTCTGACCCAAGAGCACAGCGTAGTAATAATAGGACAAGAACCATGGCACCCAGGCCCAGCTGGACCGACACAGTGCAGAGTAGTTGTTTCTATCGTCCATCCACAAGGAGTGTGTCATACCAGCTCCAGCTTAGCAACAAAACAATTTATCTGCAGCCATAAAAATAAATATACAGTATATTACCTGCTACGAAACAGATTCCATATACGATGCCCACTACAGCATACGCATACCTGACTTTCAGCTTCATGTATTGAAACGGCTTCACCACAGCTGTAAATCTTAGCTTTTTCCCATTAGGTATCCGGTTTTAGGCATGCATGTAACAGGGGGTCTGGTGGGGGTCTTCTTCCCACCCGACTTAGGCCAGACCCCCGGATGGGGACCGCCCAAAACGATTTTTCCGATCCCCTCCGATTTTTCTGGCAAGCAATTAAATTTTTTGGCGATTTTTTGAAATTTCAGACACAAAAATTGCCAAAATCGCCTGTAAAACAGCACTTTTAGCTACATTTCAGCCCAAACAAGCGATTTTTTATCGATTTTTAACCGAAAATTGCGATTTTTTGCGATTTTTGAGCGTTTTTAGTGCCCAATTACCTCCCAGAATTTGGGCTCAGACCCCCTGGCGAATGACAGACACCCAACACCCCTCCCCTTCGGCGGATGACCTGTTACATGTATGGCTTTAGGAGTAAAACTACAGGGTCCGCCAAAAAAGCAACCCAGCAGATTTTTTGCTGTAACAACCGCAAATCTCAACCGATTTGAATAAATCCGTTTTTAGATGAAAGACAAATAAATTATTGAAAGATTGATGTAACGCTTATTAAGATAGCTTGCTTAGTTCCTGAGATATTTGTGCTCAAAGTCAAAACAGAGATTTTGGCAATGAACAAAAGTGATAAAGAACAACCCGGCAGATTTTTTAGTTTTGCAACCATGAATCTCAACCAATTTGAATGAATCCTCTTTTGAAAGAAAGATTGATAAATTCTTCAAAGATTGGTGCAATTTTTATTGAGATTCACAGTTTAGTTCTTGAGATATTTGCCCTCAAAGACGAAACAGATATTGACAAAGAACAAGAGCGATTTCGTTGCACTTCATAATAAAGCAGATTCCTCCTGCTGGAGGCTAATGACACTTTACTGTTGAAGTAAACCGAGTTTGTGTGTCACCAGTAAAGCCTCCAAGGGCCCTTAGCAGTAGCAGGAATCCGTTTTATTACGAAGTGCACGGCCCGTTGTGACGGGGCCGGCAAAAAATCCCACTTGTTCACTGCCAAAATCACTGTTTTGATTTTGAGAGCCAATATCTCAGGAACTAAGCAGAGTACATTAATGAAAATTTCAGCAATCTTTTAAGAATTTCTTTATCTTTCATTTAAAATAGGATTCATTCAAATCGGTTGAGATTTGCGGTTGATACAGCAAAACAGCTGCTGGGTTGCTATTTTTGGCAGACCCTGTCTATTGGGTTCTGACCTATCAGTCTATCGGCACTGAGTGCAGACAACATCCAGCAGGAAGCCGGACCAGCAAAAGACCACATCAGGTTGAAGTAGGTCAGACATTGACGCCGAGTGCGGTGGTCATCCTTTTTGCCTTGGATCAACACCAACGTACGTGTGAACCCTGCGCTGCACAGAGCTGAACCGTTCAGACAGTCCACCAGAGCCAGACTGCCTGTAAACATTGCTTTTGCTTTACAGTAAACAGGGTCTCTCTCTCTCTCTCTCTCTCTCTCTCTCTCTCTCTCTCTCTCTCTCTCTCTCTCTCTCTCTCTCTCTCTCTCTCTCTCTCTCTCTCTCTCTCTCTCTCTCTCTCTCTCTCTCTCTCTCTCTCTCTCTCTCTCTCTCTCTCTCTCTCTCTCTCTCTCTCTCTCTGTCTGTGTCTCTCTCTATCTCTCTCTCTCTCTCTCTCTCTCTCTCTCTCTCTCTCTCTCTCTCTCTCTCTCTCTCTCTCTCTCTCTCTCTCTCTCTCTCTCTCTCTCTCTCTCTCTCTCTCTCTCTCTCTCTCTCTCTTATAATATAGTAGAAAAGAATAGGAATTTTCCTCACCTATCTATCAATACATTGTCAAACCGAGTGTTCGATTTGAGTGATTGTTAATTTTCGTTGTCACCAACGTACATAGTGTTGTTCAGTCATATGCTAATTTCTGTCTGGCCTGCCTTGGCCTATTGAACTGATTGGCAGGGAGCCCAGGCAGCGGGCTGGGAGTGAGGGGATTGATTGGCAGGGAGCCCAGGCAGCGGGCTGGGAGTGAGGGGATTGTAGCGTGCCAGCAAGGCGCGAGTGGTGTGCATGCGATAAAGGTTCTTGGTTTGTTGGTCATCCGGCATAATCATACAGGTCGGCTTATAGTCTAAGCTTTAACTGCATCTGTATATCGAACCTAAACATCGTACTTGCCAGCTACTGCCAACACTACATACTGAAGAGTTTGATTGTTTTGTGAGTGTTTGAGTGATGAAGAGTTTGGTTATTTGTTCGGGAGTGCTTGTATTATTGAGTTGTTGAGCAGTTGCGTTGTGATTGTGTTTGTGTGCCTGTGTTGTGTTGTGCGAGTGTTGACTAGTGGATTTTGCTGACCTATCAATACATATTCCTTGCAAGTTCGGAAGTTTTTTCAGAATGGTCAAAACTATCAAAAAGTTGGGGAGGAACATGACAGCTCCTTCCACAAAGTACAGCACATAGCTCCATTTAACTGCCTTCCAATCTAACATCTTGGTGGACTTGTTTGTTCTGTTAAGAACAGTGCTCACTTAGTTGCTAATGAAGTCACCTGGGCTCTCTCTAGATGCTGATTATCTTAATGAATGACATAAGTCCTAATTATTGATAATCAGATGCTGATGCTCCAAGGAGACTAACAAGGATGAGTAGAGCAGCATAGGAATTTTGCTCACCTATCAATACATATTCCTTGCAAGTTCGCAAGCTTTTCTTTTTCAGAATGGTCAAAACTACCAAAAGCTGGGGAGGAAGATGACAACTCCATCCACAAAGTATGGCACATAACTCATTCAAATGACTTCCAATCTAACATCTTGGCTAGACTCGTTTATGCTCACTCAGTTGCTAATGAAGTCACCTGGTCTCTCTCTAGATATTCAGCACCTGCTGATTATCTTAATGAACAACATAAGTCACTGGCACAGTTGGTGTAGTGGTTTAGGCCGCAAAGCCACTGTGTGCGACATAGTGCGCTCATCCTCTCGGTGCGGCAAGCATCTTGCCGCAAAGAGTTGGTCATCGGCACAAAGCTCCACCCAGGCCACCGAAAGCTGGTGACAGTGAGTAGGTAAAATGGGAACCGACTGCATATGTCATTACACCGAAGCTGCTCCAAAGCATCCCACGTTGGAGGTGAAGATCAATGACGTCAGGAGTTGTCCATGGAAACCGACTATGCCTGTGGGCCTCTCTCACACCAGGGGCGCACCAAGTGGACGTTGGAAGCCGACATCACCATGACGTCAATGCACCAGACCAGGCACTCTCTTAGTACCTGGTGCCAAACAGCATGGCTAGAGTGGCTGGCAGTGATAGAAGGGAAATGTCTGAGATGACGAACCGTGGGGCGTCACGAAATGGACCACATAGGTCTGATCGTAAGCTGAAAGGCCCCACACATAGGATCGGATCGATGAACAACATAAGTTCTAATTATTGATAATGAGATGCTGACACTCCAAGGAGACTAACAACAATGAGTAGAAAAGAATAGGAATTTTGCTCACCTATCAATACATACTCCTTGCGAGTTCGTAAACTTTTCTGTTTCAGAATGGTCAAAACTATCAAAAAGTTGGGGAGGAACATGACAGCTCCCTCCACAAAGTACAGCACATAACTCCATTTAACTGCCTTCCAATCTAACATCTCGGCTAGACTTGTTTGTTCTGTTAAGAACAGTGCTCACTTAGTTGCTAATGAAGTCACCTCGGCTGTCTCTAGATGGTCAGCAGCTGCTGATTATCTTAATGAATGACATAAGTCCTAATTATTGATAATGAGATGTTGATGCTCCAAGGACACTAACAACAAGGAGTAGAAAAGAATAGGAATTTTGCTGACCTATCAATACATACTTCTTGCGAGTTCGTAAAGTTTTCTGTTTCAGAATGGTCAAAACTATCAAAAAGTTAGGGAGGAACATGACAACTCCCTCCACATAGTACAGCACATAACTCCATTCAAATGCCTTCGAATTAATATGAAGCTCGATTAGTAGCAAGCAACAGGGCTTCAGTACTTGGATATTAGATGGATACAAGCAGATCTTGTATTCGTTTATAAGCTTTTATGTGGCCAAATCGACTTACCCTTTGACCAATTTTTCTCTATCTGTCCTGCAAGTTCTACTCATAGTCATGCATTACAACTTTCGGCTCCAACCGCACGAACCAATGTTAGACAGTACTGATTTGCGTCTAGAGTTGTGCCGATATGGAACGGTCACCCTAGCAGTGTGATACACTCTCGTTCTTCAACATGCTTGAAAGAGGCAGTAAGTCACCTAAATTTATCGCGTTTTACTAACCGATAGGGCTTAGTTATAAAACAGCCTCGAGCTAACTTACAGTAGTCATTCATCCCTTGTCATTAAGATCTGCACTGTAGAGTATTTGTGACACTGTATATACTGTGCAGTGCATTGTCTGGAGAAGTAAACTTCTTCTTCTTCTTCTTCAATCTAACATCTTGGCTAGGCTTGTTTGTTCTGTTAAGAACAGTGCTCACTCAGTTGCTAATGAAGTCACCTCTAGATATTCAGCACCTGCTGATTATCTTAATGAACGACATAAGTCCAAATTATTGATAATGAGATGCTGATGCTCCAAGGAGGAGACTAACAAAGATGAGTAGAGAAGCATAGGAATTTTGCTCACCTATCAATGCATACAGTCACAAAACTATCAAAAAGTTGGGTAGGAACATGACAACTCCCTCCACAAAGTACAGCTCATAACTCCATTCAAATGCCTTCCAATCAAAAGTCACCTGGTCTCTCTCTAGATATTCAACACCTGCTGAATATCTTAACGAACAACATAAGTCGCTGGCACAGTTGGTGTAGTTGTTTAGGCCACAATGTCGCACTGTGTGCGACATTGTGCGCTCATCCTCTCGGCGCGGCATGTTTATTGCCGCAAAGAGTTGGTCGTCGGCGCAAAGCACCACCCAACCCAAGCCACCGAAAGCTGGTTACAGTGAGTAGGTAAAATGGGACCCGACTGCATCTGCCATTGCACCAAAGCTGCTCCAAAGCATGCCATGTTGGAGGAGAAGATCAACGACATTGTCCATGGAAACCGACTACCGTATGCCTGGGGGCCTCTCTCACACCAGGGGCGCACCAAGTGGACGTTGGGAGCCGATATCACCATGGCGTCAACACACCAGGCACTCTCTTAGTACCTGGTGCCAAACAGCATGGCTAGAGTGGCTGGCAGTGATAGAAGGGAAACGTCTGAGATGACAAACCCCAGGGGGGTCACAAAATGGACCACATAGGTCTGATCATATGCTGTAAGGCCCCCATACATCGGATCGGATATTGATAATGAGATGCTGACGCTCCAAGGAGACTAACAACAACGAGTAGAAAAGTATAGGAACTTTGCTCACCTATCAATACATACTCCTTGCGAGTTCGTAAACTTTTTTGCTTCAGAATGGTCAAAACTATTAAAAAGTTGGGAAGGAACATGACAGCTCCCTCCACAAAGTACAGCACATAACTCCATTTAACTGCCTTCCAATCTAACATCTCAGCTAGACTTGTTTGTTCTGTTTAGAACAGTGCTCACTTAGTTGCTAATGAAGTCAGCTGGGCTCTCTCTAGATGGTCAGAGCTGCTGATTATCTTAATGAATGACATAAGTCCTAATTATTGATAATGAGATGTTGATGCTCCAAGGAGACTAACAAGGATGAGTAGAGAAGAATAGGAATTTTGCTCACCTATCAATACATACTCCTTGCGAGTTCGTAAATTTTTCTGTTTCAGAATGGTCAAAACTATCAAAAACTTGGGGAGGAACATGACAGCTCCCTCCACAAAGTACAGCACATAACTCCATTTAACTGCCTTCCAATCTAACATCTTGGCTAGACTTGTTTGTTCTGTTAAGAACAGTGCTCAATTAGTTGCTAATGTAGTCAGCTGGGCTCTCTCTAGATGGTCAGAGCTGCTGATTTATCTTAATGAATGACATAAGTCCTAATTATTGATAATGAGATGTTGATGCTCCAACGAGACTAACAAGGATGAGTAGAGAAGAATAGGAATTTTGCTCACCTATCAATACATACTCCTTGCGAGTTCATAAACTTTTCTGTTTCAGAATGGTCAAAACTATCAAAAAGTTGGGGAGGAACATGACAACTCCCTCCACAAAGTACAGCACATAACTCCATTTAACTACCTTCCAATCACATACACAAAACTGCACATTGTTTTTTCAATGTGTATACACATACACATTGAAAATTCCGATACATATTACCATACACAAACAGTACTCAAAATGTGTATTTTTGTGTAAAGTGTATTTGATTGACAAAAATGGATAAAGTATGCAACACAACTCAAAACTTTTGATGTTTTTGCAGTACTACGAGTGAGTAGACATCCTTGCATAGCCTAAACATGGCCCTAAATAACTCAGTTTCAAAGATATCCTAGTTTTCAAACAGTGGACTATGATATATCTGATTTTCTAGTTTTCTTACTCAATATCTGGCCAAGAATTTGCATTTTCAGTGCAATACACTCATACACATAAGTACAAAAATACACAATGTTTTTCCCATGTGTATTACACAAATTACCATACACATTTGGCAGTGAATATGTAGACACATAATCAGGGGTGAACCTGGTTTTCACAGTTAAGACTCTGGAACACTAGATTTGCACACGAATATAGGCTATGTTCGCTGACATGAATAATACCTAATTATGAGACACTGACAGCTCATAAAGCAAAATACGTAGTTGAACCTGTAGGTCCAGTCTGGTTGCCGGGCTACCAGAACAAGGCATGTCGAGTGAGCGAACGGTTTTATTGGCAACTTGCCATTACGTTGCAATATAACAACAACTGAGCTAGGCTGGTCTCTCCTCTCAGGGGCGCGCGGATGAAGGTAGGCCAGCCGGCCGGTTAGGAGACACGTGGCTGGAAATAGCGCTGCTAGTAGACGCCGATAGCCAGTGATATAAGTCACTTCTGTACAGAGCCCCTTTTTTGGCACCAGAGCTCCCGCGAACTGCGAATCGCAAATAGAACTCTATGTTTTTTAAAAGGTGGATCTTGTCAAGCAAAACAGATAAATCAGTTCCTGTGGCAGACCACTTGGTCTGGTTCTCTTTCATTTTTCGTATATATGAAGGCACTACGTTACAATATTGGTTGTGATATGATTTGGTGAGCAGTGATCAACTGTCTTGATTGAGACTATTGACTTGTTTAGCCGGTTTTGCCTCATTTGATTATGCTCATTGAGTAGTGTAGTTGTAGGAAGGATCCGCAGTGTGCTTGTTTTCCAATTTTTCTGTAGAACAATCTGATTTTTAGCAAATATTTGTCGTCCTCTGTCAGCGCCTCAAATCAAGCATGGTTAAAAAACTTACACCATTTTGTCTCAGCCTTGCCATACTTTTTGTGTCAGCTGAATTGGTTCAAACAGTTTGTTTTTGTCGAATATGTGACAAAGCCTCTGATGAATTGCGACAAACGCTTTGTAGCCTGTCATACTGATTTTATCATTCAGTAATACTTTTTGACAGTGACAGCTGAGTTTGTCAACAAACACCGTTTTATGAATGAAACACATAGCAAGTTTATGACAAGCTTTTAATCAATGGATGTTCCTTTCTAGGGTTTTCCTATTTAGCTTACCCACTTTGGCCACTGCAGTTCTTCACTGTGGACAAATAATTTATGGTCAAACTTTGAGTGTATTACAAAACATTTAACTGTTCAGAGTCAAGAATCGATGGATACTCAGGACACTCATTTTCATCCAGTGTATCATTTTCTGCATGCAAGAATTTTTGCATTTCATCTTTTACTTGCACGGTACCTCAGTCAGAGTCAGTCCTCAGACATGAATGCTTCATTCGTTTTGCAAATCGTCATAGCAGAATATATTCTGTTTATCAAGGAACGTTTAGGGATAACTTGCCGCATTACAAAAAATCAGATTCTGTCTGTCCAGTGCGGCTGCGGCTGCACCAATAGCAACGTTCTTGGTTATATTATTATAGTCAGATGATGAGCTAACGAATTTTGTTCTGTTGCAACTGAACTTCGTCTTTTTCCTGATTACTGTTTATTTTCCCTCCATCAGATGAATAGGCACTGGCAGTGCACTTTGTTGTTTTCTTGTATGTATGGTCTTGAATGGTTTCTGGTATCTACATGATGTCATAAAAAGTTGAAAAAAAGTATTGTGTTGTATTACTGGGCCAATTTCTAATAAACATTCAAGAAGACTAATATCACATGAGAAGACAGACTGTTCTGTTTGACAGGGCTAGAACGTACATAATTTTAGATGTTTTATCATTTTTGGCAAATGTTTTCTTTCTACTTCTGCCAGTACATACAGCCTAGACTGAGAGCAGATCAGTGCCTAATGATAACAAAAAGGAAACTCTGGCCAACAGCTGACACAAGCAAAACCCGAGCTATTCAAAAAATTTCTGTCCGTACTTCCAGCCTTCCACCTAGCATAGGCAACTGCGGCTAGAGTCTCATAAAACTGGAAATCGAGTGAGGGATAGTTTTCCGGCCAGTAGGTTCTGTTTTGGATCAATTCACGCATGCACCATGGCGCCAAAGCATCGAAGTCAGGTCTGAATTTGTTCAAAAACAGTTCAGGTCTAGAGGTGAGCATATACAAGTCAGCGATGGAAAATATGCAAAGATTGTTGCGCCATCGATAACCCGCACATTGAGGTCCATGTTTCATTGTGCGCCAAATTGAGAAGCGTGTTATCCATGTTTTCCGGATTCGACGGTCTCGCACGCAACTGCCTGAAATGGTTTTGTCTTGTTCAGTCTGTGGCTACAGTGGGAAAATATCGAAATTTTTAAAACAAATTAATATAACTATACATATATGTTTTTCGCCAATTAAACATATAAATAACACATATATGTAGTTATATGTTTCTGAAAATTGAATATGCACATATTTTTAAACATAAAACATATTTGTGTAAAAGTCGCCTATTCACTTATATTTTGTCTTAATTTTCGATAATTCAAACTTGAGATTCTGAATTTCCTGTTTAAAACGGTTTGCAGCAATTTAGATTGCATACTCAGATTCAATAAGGTTAAGTGAAACTGAGATTTTGGAAAAGTTTACTGTCAAACAGCAACCAAAAGTCTTGAAATAATGAATTCCTATAGCAAAAATATGTATATGTTTCCAGAAACATATTGGCCTCAAAACATATAAATACAAAACATATTTGACATGCAAACATATTGAGAAACATAAACATATATGTTTTCCCAAAAACAAACATATTTATGTTTTAAAACATATACATAAAACATAAATAAGTTTCCCACAGTACGTAGTCTGCTACTACTACTCTTAAGCTGATGAGCCTGAGCACAAAACAAAGTTAAAGCTCGTCATCGTTGATATGTATTTTTAGTTTGTTGTAAGTTTTACCTGGATAACCGCCTGGAGCGTTGAATCCTACATCATGGTTAAGAGTGGACCAAAAATGTTCGGTGTTATGAAAGGCATCCGAGAGCCACTCGACAAATTCATCAATCAGACTGCGTTTTTCCATCAAGTAATCGACAAATTCTTTACTGAGGGTTGATTGTACTGCCCCTTTGTACATATTGAAGTTCCCTGGAGTGGGAGGTTTGCTTAAGTTGGTTTTGATAGGTGGATTTATCTTCGGATCGTTGGGAAGAATCCAGGAAGTGTTGTAGCGATCGGGGAGTGGTGGAGTTAGTTCCACGTCGTTGGAGCCTTGGTGGAGTTTTAAGATTTTCACTAACTCTTGATTGGTGCGAAGGGGGAAGTCATGATTCTAAAAATGGCTAAAGTTAGAATGTTAGGTTGTATTGATTGATAACGTCATACAGCAACTATAAATTTAAGAAACAAAAAAATATGTGTATATGTGTAAGTCAAATCGATGCACTTTAGCTTTAAAGTAAAATTATATTTTCAAAAGTGAATAAAAATTTATAAAGTATACATCAGACATATCACCGAAAGTGAACAAAAATAAAAATCAATAAACTATGTATGCTCCTAAAGTTAAAATCTTTAAATGAGCTCAAAAATCAAAGACTATATTCATGACTAAAACCAAATCTCGCAAAGTGCATAAAATCAAAAAAATTACTTCTAAAGTAGAACATATCTCCAAATATAGATACAAATTCATTGAACTATACCTCTAAAGTAAAAACGTATCTCCAATCTTTAGCCACTAGATCATCCAAACAGGACATCAGAGCGTGAGTCATGTTTCTGCCGAGATTGTCCACATCATACAAAGTTTTTGCGATGAAGACATTAGGAAAACAGGAACTTATTAGCTTCAAGCCCAGTTTAAATTCGTCGGTTGCCTTTGTGTCAACATGGAAGCAATACCAATTCTGTGGCATGTAAGTGGCGCTTAAGAACAGTTCCAAATATGCCAGATCCTAAAATATTCTTATATTGTCCTTCAGACTAAAATACAAATAAATAGCACACCTGATAAACCAAAACTACATAAGCAAGAGGAAAGTTGGATTCTTCTTCGCTTAGCGGCTTCTTGGGGTAGAAATTTCTCAGAAAAACCGCTTCACAAGCACCATCCTTCAGTTGATTCAGGATTTCTTGATCGGAATCCAAGTGAAAGTCCAATTTCCTTTTGTGAACGTATTGATAAAAGGCGCAGTCGACGCATTTAGCGGCCTTGGCGCGGTGACGCAACAGCGACTGACCTACCGAGGTCAGAAGGTCAGATTTGGGCAGTGAAAAATCAGGACGGTCTTCGCATTTTCGGAACAGAATCAGTAGATTTACGACCAGTAGAAAGAAGAGAAAATATAATTGGAGTTTGCAAATACACCGTAGAGAAATCAAATACATTTAAATAGAGCCGGGTAGGGACTGCTTTAAACTTGAACTGATAATTATGTAGTAGCATAAATTGGGCGCTTTATGAAACCAGAATTGGGTTAGAACACTGTTGCGTGGGTTTATTGGAAAGTCGGTCGCTTAAATAAACACGTTGTTGGATTTGCAGACAGCTCTAGCAGATTGTGTTTTTGCTTGAATCAAATCAATCAGGTTCGTCCTAATTTTTTACAAACCACCTTATAAGAACCACGCAATTTGCTGGCACCGTAAAAATTTAGAAAACTGTTAGCATCGTTGTTGTCACTGTTGCTTTTCCCATCAGCATAATTACCGTCATTGTGCGTTGTTTTGTTAGTTGCCATAATCATAATAAGGGCTACATTTTTTCTAAAAACACTTTGTCCCATCCTGTTTTTTATTTCCCCATGTTTTCGTACATTCTCAAAATTTTTGGTAAACTTGTTTTTTTCGCTGCTAACACTTAGTTTTGAGACTTGTTCTCACTTTACAACCATTTAAAGTGAGTCATTTATAGTCAATCATGACATTCTGACAAAGAATGACGTGCATGCAGACAAACAAAGAGTTGGGTTTGAACATCTTTTCATTGCATACAGACTGTATCGTACAGTACATGTCTGTAGGTTTTTCCGTGGGGATTCGTTTTCAAATCCCAAATAGGGTTTTGGGACCAAGTCCAAAGTGGGTTTTGAGACTAAAAAATAGTCCAGTAAAGCCTACTTTCAATTCTAATAAGGCGCAAAACCCTGTTTGGAGTTACAAAATTGCTTAAAAACCCAAATTAGTGATTTGAATGTAGCTGACAAAATCTTTTCTAACTAACCTAAGAACCCTCTCCAGGCTTTCTAACCATACATGTCGTTGGGGGTGTAAAGGGGGGGCCGGCCCCCCCAAGCCCGATTTTTCGGCAAAAGTCCCCCCCCCCAGCGGATTTTTGGGGGGACCTGAAAACCCACTTTTGGATTCCAAAGTAAAGGAAATTTTAGCCTAGACAATACATTCTGCAGCACAAAATTGGGTTTTCGCCTACCCTACAACCCAAAACAGGGTTTTGTAAGGCTTAGAAATCCGAAATTGGGTTTTTAGACTGCTTAGAAACCCTGATTAGGGTTTTTAGGCTACTTTCAAACCCTGATTAGGGGTTTTAGGTTACTTTTAAACCCTGATTAGGGTTTTCAGGTTACTTTGAAACCCTAAACAGGGCTTTAACACTGGCTAGAAAGCCTAGAGAGGGTTTTTTGGTTGATTAGAAACCCTAAACAGGGTTTAAGAACTGCATTCAATCACTAAATAGGGTTTTTTCAGTAATCCTATAAGTCAAAACAGGGTTTTGCGCGTGCCTTAGAATCGAAATTAGGGTTCTCTGGACTATTTTAGTCAATATAACGCATTTCAATCAGTATTTTATCGCTGAAACTCATATTCAATACGTATTTTGAGCGCAAAACAGCTTTTTATTACATTCATTGTTTCAATATTCGGTTTTTAAGGCATTTTCTTCTACCTGAACAGGGTTTTCAAGGCATTTTTAATGCAAAAACAGGGTTTTTAACGCTTTTTTGGTGCAAATAGGGTTTTGAAGCCATTTTTCGCCCCAAAATCTCTAAAAAAAGGTCGACAAAACCCACTTTTTACCCCAAAAAAAGGTAGACAAAACCCACTTTTGGACCCCAAAAAAAGGTCGCATAACCCACTTTGGACTTGGTCCCAAAACCCTATTTGGGATTTGAAAAAGGTCCCCCCCACGGAAAAACCCAGCGACATGTATGTTTCTAACCAGTGGCTAACACCCTGTTTACCTAGGGTTCGAAAGCACAATTATGTAAAACCCTATTAGGATTTCTAAGCCTTACAAAAACCCTGTTTAGGGTTTCAAAGTAACCTAAAAAACCCTATTTCGGATTTCTAAGCACTGCTAAAACCCTGTTTTGAGATCTGGGGTAGGCGAAAATCCTGTTTTGTGCAGGAGAATAATTGTTTGGGCTGAAATTTTCTTTACTTTCGAAGCTAAATGTGGGTTTTCAGGTCCCCAAAAATCCGCTGGAGGACTTCTACAGAAAAATCGGTCCCCCGTTCACACCCCCAACCACATGAATGGTCTGTATTATAAATACCCATAAAATATGAAAGCTCACAGCAGATAGCAGATCTATTAGCAGGCATCAACACAATCGCGTGCTACCCAACCATTTTTTCTAGGCTGAACGCTGGTGTCTTTCTGACCAAACAGCCACTCTACAGCTTTCGTCCTCATGGTGGTGCTGAGAAGAAAGGCTATCGAAGAGCCCCAAATAAAGTGGGCATACAGACAGACCAGTCCGACCAATCTCACCCACCAGTTGCACCAATATCTTCCACAAACCAGTGAGTAGAACACATACATGACCAACTTTGCTGCTTGCAATGTACTTATCAATGCACCGTGCACACAGAGTTTCACTTCCTGACTGTAGTTGGGTGATTGTGCCACATTATTGAGTCGGCAGTATAGAATGACTATTATGCATGTCACATACGAGACTATCAACATGCTGTTGACAAAGAGTGCTTGGATACCCAAGTAATGCATTAGTATTTTCTGTGCTCTGCTCTCTGGTGCAACACTCACAGGTCTGGTCCAGTTGCCGACTTCATAACTCAGCTGAAACCTGTTCTTTGACTACCTGTACAAATTGATGCATTGAATTTGGAGTTACTGTTGTTTGGGCATGGGATTCTATCAGGAATCGGCTCGGTACGGGTAGGTAATTTTCGGCATACCCAGAAAACGGTTCGGTGTGGGTAGGTATTCGCAAAATACCGCATACCGGTATTTATTCGGTATTTGCTGACAATGTTTTACAAAGACAAAACACTGAACATCCTATTTACAAGGCGATGGATTTGGAGTGTTTCTAAGCTAATGCTATTTTTCATTTTATACTCATGTCTCGCTAATCTAAGTCCTAATTTTCCTATGTTAATTTTGCGCATTTAACACCTTTGAAGTTATAAACCTGTATGATAGCGTAATTCTTCCTGCACTTTCTATGAAACTCGCTACCATGTCAACATGCCACCAGTCCATAGGGAGTTTGCTGTCCCAAAGAAGATTTGGCAGGGTTTTAAGTTTAGCAGTCACTACCTACACATTGTACCTGTGTGTCAGGATGCAAGAAGATAAAAGGAATTAATACCAATGTCGCCCATTGAATCGAAATCACCAGTCTAACAACTCTAGGAGTCCAAATCTGAAATTCTGTTCTTTGGAAAGGTTATTTCTGATATACAAAAAACTCCTACATTCTCAGCCTTCAATGGCAAAACCATGTTGATGGTTCGGTTGATTGCAATAAACAAGAGGCCCTGAGTGTGCGCGACAGTAAAGCTAACATGAAGGAAATAGCGAAACGTGCCGGTTGCCACTGGGAACTCTCTTATGTAGTTTGTTATCAGAAATTCGTAGATTGGATGAAGAATGCAGAATATCAGATCAATCAGAGTCAAGGATAACAACTGTGAGAAGAAGGAAGTGCTGAATGGACGTTCTTGGCGATGTTTCAGCACTATTCGAATCAGCAGCATGTGTACAAAAACTGCCAGCAGTTCTAGACAGTTGATTATGACGATGTTTCCCATAACTGCTATACGGCGGGAATCTATCGGAAGCCCTGTTCATTTGAATTGTTTGTTTACGGTTTTCGACGCGAATTTATTGAGTAGATACGGTAGTGTCATTTTACGGACCGACTGGTATGCGTCATAGTTGCGTCAATTAGTATATCACTTTGGTAGGGTGGCTGATTTGTTTAACTTGAGCGTAACCACAGGTTTAAAGCTAGGTTAGAGCATGAACTAATGCTTAAATTAAATCCTGATTCTAAACCGGAGCCTAAAACTAGGCACAAGCGTAAATATAAATCGGTAATTGCGATGTGGGGGGTACTGTCCGAGTACAAAATATTCGGCAGCTTTTTCAGCAAGGGCCGTAAGCAGGCCGTAAATTTGTAATTTTCGGCCGCGTTACGGTAGTTACTTGATTTTCAGGAAAAATTACTGGGCTTCCGATAGGTTCCCACGATATACAGAGTTATGTCGACTTTGCCAGCTGAGCATGCGGCAATCTGTCTTTCGGCAAAAAATGAATTAATTGCCTGATTAAATGAGTAAGGCTGCAAATTACCATGACAACTGACTAATCATTTACAATGAGAAGATGAAGGCAAGGCATGTTGACAGGTTTCGGAATATTGATCTATGTAGCTTCAACTCACTCAACCTACCTATACTCTCATCATATCCATACATGCACGCAAAGCACGCTATGTATATATCCTGAAAGAAATGGGAGGTTTTATCCACTAGTAAAACACAACGCACACACACAACACAATCACACAAAGCAACTACACAACTGGAATACACTCAAACAATCACACAAAACACTCAATCTCTTCATCACTCCCCTTTGGATGAGTGTCAACTGGCCGCCGCTGTGCCTGACAATCGTGGAATGAACGAACTGTGAGAACTGCTTGCTTTGCCTCTGTTGACTCGGAATCTCCAGTAAGTAGCTCTGCACTGATACCGTGCTGGTTCGATCTCTTGCACGCCACGTTGCGGCCTTTCCGCGCCTTTGCTTGGATCTGATGACTTGTCAACGGGGAAACGGGATTGCATCTGCTATGAAACGAACTCAAACGAACTGCCACTCCTTTCCTCTGTCTCCTCCTTTCCTTTATTCTGATCCTTCTCTTCGCACTTCTCTTCTTCCTCCTTCTTTTCATTCCTCTTCTCCTCATCATCCTCCACACTCTCTTACTTCTCAGCACTTTCCTTTGCATCATCATCTTTCTCCTCCTTTCCCAAAACATCTTTCTTCTTCCTCTTCCAAACTTCTTCCTTCTCCTCTCCAAACGAAAACCAGAGCTCATATCTTCACAAGGTGCTTGCTGCACAACATCAATGGGAACAAACTGAGAACGGCTTTCTGCCAAACAAAGAGACTCTGGAGCTCCATCAACTAACTGCGCGTCATCCCTCTTCATTCGTTTCTTTCTTCTCCACTTCACCTTTCTTCTTTTTCCTTCCTCTCTTCTATCCACGTCAAAGACCATAGGTTCATCCATAACTGAATGCACAAACAAAGCCAAATCTTCTGCCGGCAAAACAAGAACATCTTGAATGGAAACCATCTCTTTCTCTGAACTGGAATGCCCACTGAACGGAGGATCGACCGTTAACCCAGTGAAGGGAGTGTCTAACGAGCCGACTTGGACGTCCAGAGAACCAGAGCACGAATCGAGAGCCTCTAATGGAACCGAATCCTGATGAGTACTCAGAAACGAAGCTGAACACAGAGGTGCAGCAGGGGTCGCATCGATGGGATCGTCCACGTGTGCCCCAATAAGCGCGCATTTAACCGAAACAATCTCTTTCTCTTCCTTCTCCTTATCACCTTTCTCCTCCCTATTCCTCTCTTCATCCTTCTCATTTTTCTTCACTTCATCCTTATCCTGCTCGTCCACACTTTTCTCGTTACTTTCGCCTTCTCCTTGTCTTTCTCCTCGACTTCCTTCACTACTTCTTACACCTTTGACAGGAGTTTTGCTGAACTGAGACTGGTATCTGTCAAGCACACCGTTAAGACGTTTGTTGAAATCGATCCACCACTCTCTGTCACGCTGACGTTGTTCGAGCTGCCATCGCCGATACTGCTCGCGATCACGCTGGTTTTGTTCCCGTAGAAGTCGGAGGCAGTCACGAACTGAAGTGGACGACATGTGAGCATCAACTGGGGGCCACGTCTGTGCCTGATGATCACGAAACCAAAGAATGCTTGTACTTGTCGGGAGCGAAGGCAGTAGAACTTGAATGAAGGCAGGCTGACAGGCTGACAGGCTCCCGGGTCTCGGCACCAAATGAAGGAATGGGAGGTTTTATCCACTAGTAAAACACAACGCACACACACAACACAATCACACAAAGCAACTACACAACTGGAATACACTCAAACAATCACACAAAACACTCAATCTCTTCAATCCATACGTTGTAATTTACTTTTAGTGAACACCTATGTACATGCTATTTGTGTAAGATTTATTTAACTGCAATGGCTCTACGCTTTAGGCATTCCTAACAAACATGAACTGGAAAAATCTGGAAGGAGAGGCCTGAGTATCCCAGTTTCAGGATTCAGTACGGCATCAGTGGCTGGCGTATCAAGGATTTTGCAAAGAGGGTTATGAATTGCAGACGTATAATCTCTCAGCAACACACTACGTATACTAATTTAAGCTAAACAGGTCAAGGGACCCCGCGACTGAAAAATACAACCACTAGTAGCGGCTCCAGTACTAATAAACTAGCACCGAAATGACTATTTTTAGCTTAAAATCCACTTAAAAAGCCTTTGGAAACCGAATTTGGCGCTTGCACTGCTGATATTTTAGAGAAATAGGCGTTATTAGAAGCCCTTTTTGTCATTTCTTGGTTGTTTTTAGCTCTAACTAAAACGCTATATTTGTCAGCTTAAAATAGCGATTTTTAGCCTCCTTACTGAAAAAAACGTGCTAAAAACGCGCGTTTCCAGGCACTTTAAAGCTTTTTGAAAATTTGAAAACCCCCTACACCCCCTTCCACCAGGTCGGCCCGGAGCTGTTACATGTATCGCGACTGTGCAAAGGGAATTCAACCAAACTTCACAAAAATATACTGCCAAGGTAACTTAGATACCTGCTAGCAATATCTATTTTGAGGCTAATTCTGGCTTTCAAATTGACATTATGCATTCAATCAGACCATCAGTTTCAGGGCGCCGCGCACGTGAAAATTCATAAACGGCAGACTTTAACAGTCAGGCACTTAACGTCGTTTATGGTACCGACACCATATAAGGTGCCGGTCGGTACCATATATGGTGACGGTACCATATATGGTACCACTACCTAAGGTACCGGCACCATATATGGTGTCGGTACCATACACGGCGTTAAGTGCCTGACTGTTTAACTATAGGGTGTCTCAAAAAAATGATCACATTTCGTTTTACTGCCATTTCCGTAAATTTTGACCAAATAGGCTGAAATTTGAACCATAGGTGCCAAAAGTCGGGCAATTTTATGTGTTAAAGTTTGGTGCACTAGGCTTGACTCAATCCCGAGAAATTTCAAAAAAAGTGAAATTTGGTAATTTCAATAGTGAAATCACCGAAAAAATTATCACATTTCTTTTACTGCCATTTCCGCAAATTTTGATCAAATAGGCTGAAATTTGGATCATAGGTGCAAAAATACGGGGAATTTTATGTGTTAAAGTTTGGTGCACTAGGCTTGACTCATTCCCGAGAAATTTCAAAAGAAGTGAAATTTGGTAATTTCAATAGTAAAAGCCGGTCACCGAAAAATGGAAACATTTCCTTTTCCTGTATCTTTTCTAATTTTTGACGGAATTGGATGAAATTTGGAGTGTAAACGCAGAAGTTCAGGGTAATTCGTGTGTAAAAAGTTGACGCATGAACTCCAACGCTATCGTTAGAGCTTAGGCGATAATGTAATGTAACGTTTTTTCGGTGACCGGCTTTTGGTATTGAAATTACCAAATTTCACTTTTTTTGAAATTTCTCGAGAATTGGTCAAGCCTAGTGCAGCAAATTTTAACACATAAAATTGCCCGAGTTTGGGCACATATGGTCCAAATTTCAGCCTATTTGGTCAAAATTTGCGGAAATCGCAGTGAAAAGAAATGTGATCATTTTTTCGGTGACCGGCTTTCACTATTGATTTAACAAATTTCACTTTTTTTGAAATTTCTCGGGAATGAGTCAAGCCTAGTGCACCAAACTTTAACACATAAAATTGCCCGAATTTGGGCACCTATGGTCCAAGTTTCAGCCTATTTGGTCAAAATTTGCGGATATGGCAGTAAAAAGAAATGTGATCATTTTTTGAGACACCCTGTACTTTCCTTTTCCTTATTATTATTATATTAACAAACAGACTATATTCAATATATACAGAAGTCATATATTGAATTTCTGTCTAAATTCAGCTGTCACATAAGCAGTTTTCTCTGAGAAGTCGCTATGAGCCTGTCTGATTGCATTTTCGGCGAGGTCCCAGTTAGCATGCGGCCCCAATAAACGGTGGTGGTAAGGCAAGAGGGGACCGTTCCTCGTCATCTCTGCCAGTTCCGGACTCCTGCACTCTATCTTTTCCATGTCCGGGTAACAGCCGATAAACTTGCCGAGATCAAATTGGAATGGATATCCTACCTAAATGAAAAACTATAGCTTCAGCTGGATAAAGAGCAAAACTCACAAATCCAGGATACTTTCCGCAAAGTTTCATTTGATCGTCATAGTGCGATTTGAAGTTTGCATTCATTTCTTCGACCGACGGTAGATGGCGCTCGCCACTGATAATCGCTGCTGCTGCTCTATAGGAAAATTTACATATTACATACATCATACATAAAGCTCTTTTCATGTGCACCTGCTTTGTAACTCAGCTTGAAGCGTAGGGGAGGAAAAGGTGTAATGCAACAAAATCGTGAATAGAGTTGAATGTTTCTGACTGCGCGGGCAGAAATAGAGCCAATTGTTGTGTTGAAAATTATCTAAACACTTTTTACCTGCTACTTTAGCTAGCAAGTTACTGTACTAACCGGGCAAAATGTCTTTTGCTTTCACAAAACTGACATCATAGGTATACCCAGTGGCTAGTATTACATCATCGCATTCCAAAGCTCTGCCGGATAGTAGAACACCACTTTCTGTGAACGTAGTTACAGTATCTCTGATAGGCTAAATACGGTAGATACGGTTGGTATGAAACAAAGTACTAAGAAGTCACAGAAGGATACCTACAGGCTCCGCCAAAAAAAAACAACAACCGCAAAACTCAACCGATTTCAATAAATCCGCTTTTAAATGAAAGACAAATAAATTATTGAAAGATTGATGTGACGCTTATTAAGATAGCTTGCTTAGTTCCTGAGATAGTTGTCCTCAAAGTCAAAACAGAGATTTTGGCAATGAACAAGAGTGATAAAGATAAACCCAGCAGATTTTTTACTTTTGCAACCATGAATCTCGGCCGATTTGAATGAATCCTTTTTTGAAAGAAAGATTGATAAATTCTTCAAAGATTGGTGCAATTTTTATTGAGATTCACTGCTTAGTTCTTGAGATATTTGCCTTCTAAGTCGAAACAGATTTTGGCAAAGAACAAGAGCGATTCCGTTGCACTTCATAATAAAGCAGATTCCTACTGCTGGGGCTAATGATACATTAGTGTTGAAGTAAACCGAGTTTCTGTGTCACCAGTAAAGCCTCCAATAGCCCTTAGCAGTAGCAGGAATCCGTTTTATTACGAAGTGCAGAATAATAAAAAATCCCTCTTGTTCACTGCCAAAATCACTGTTTTGATTTTGAGAGCCAATATCTCAGGAACTAAGCAGAGTACATTAATGAAAATTTCTGCAGTCTTTTAAGGATTTATTTATGTTTCATTTAAAAAAAGGATTCATTCAAATCGGTTGAGATTTGCGGTTGCTACAGCGAAAAATCTGCTGGGTTGTTTTTTTGGCGGACCCTGTGTGGTACCGGTTTAGCTTGAAGTGATTTTATAAGTATACAGGATGTCGCACGCTTAGTGTCTCCAAGGTTTTATGGTAACGACGCGCGCCTATGTGAACGGAACTCGTCCAATTTGCTCATTGCACTTATTCAACAAGTTTGCAATACTGCCGTTTTCTGGAATCTAAACCACATGTTTCACATAAAGAGAAAAGTTGTCGTTTGTTTATCAGATAATTATTCCGGTTTCTGATGCTGAAATGCACTTTTTTTAGTTTAGTATGCTGATTATGATTGAATAGATTAGAAAACTCTTCGATCGAAGAAACCTTGGAAATCAGGAAAGTTTTTGTGTGAAATAGTTGCAAATTTGAGCAAGTCTTACTATCCAACAGCTAATTTTGTGCTAAAGTGAAAAGCAGCTCTTCTGACTAATTTTGCAAAATTCCATTAGTGTACTCGGGTACACTATTTGGATTCGATTTTTGTCCGCCAAAATCCTAATTGCCAATTAGTTTACCCGGGTACTAACTAGTATGTATTCATCACTCTCCGGTAGTCGCGCACCACTAACTGTCAAACGTTGAACACTTAGCGATGGACGCATTTGAATCTCAACAGATCCCTTACCTCAACTTTGCCAGAATAAATTAGCTGGTCTATGTCCCCTCCAGAGGCAAAGGCTCCGGCGCCTATGCGGTGAGAGGGAGACAGACCTAGAGCTTCTAAATCGTACCGGTCGTAGCAGACTTGTTCAAAGATGCTTTGAAATTTGCTAAATTAAGTTAAGTTGAGACAGAATTGCCAGCACAGAAGATTCCAACCTAATTTCCATGCCCTGTAGTGCTTTCCAGTCGCAGATAAACCATTCGTACGGTCTGTTCCTCACCACATATGGCAAAATCCAACAGCCCGTGTGGTGAATTACGTAGACCTAAAACCAAAATCTATAAAATTTTAACAGAAAATGTTCTTCACTTTTTTGGCCAAAGGGCCGATGCGATGGGCGAAGTCCAGCCCCGATATCGAGGCCCCTAATATGACCACCGTCTTGCCCTGGTATTTGTCAATGTCCCAAACACGCCCACTGTGAAGCACGCTGCCTTTGAACTGATCTCTGTTTGGAATGTCTGGCACGACTGCCTTGCAAAAGTAGCCGGTACATAACATTGCTGCGTCGAACACATACTCCTCTGTCTCTGAAATTTGGGAGACCATTGTCTTTATAGAAAACCTACTTAAACAACGTTAATAGGCACATGGTGTCCCCAAAAGAAGAACATTCTTTTTGCTTCCGCAAATTTTGACTAAGCAAGCTGAAATGTGGAGCATTGGCGCAAAAATAGTGGAAATTTTGTGTGTTAACGTTTGGTTCAATGGGCTTGGCCCGATCCTGAGAAATATGTGAAATGTGACAATTTCAATACCTAAAGAAAAAGAGATCTTTAGGATAAAGCTCATTTTCTCAAGACAGGGAATCTTCGTAAGCCCGGTATTTTCTGAAGCTTTACTGAAAATCAAGTGTCAGGCCGTATCTATTCAATAAATTCGCGTCGAAAACCATAAACGAAATATTTAAACGAACAGAACTTCCGATAGATTCGCTTGGTATACATGCATGAAATTTTAACACATAAAATACCCAACGGCTTGGCAGATATTCCCCAAATTCGGCTCATTTGGCGAAAATTTGCGGAAAAGACAGCAACAAAAGAATAGCTTTCGTTTTAGCGCTATTTCGACATGTATTGAAATTGCCTAGTTTCACCTATTCTTCAATTCGTCAGGACTGATCCACGAAACTCTAACCCAAAAAATTCCCGGTTTTTGGCACCACACATGCTCCAAATTTCAGCTTATTTGGTAAAAGTTTGCGAAAGTGCCAGTAAATAGAAATGTTGTCATTTTTGGGACACCCTGTATTTTTGTAGCAACTGACTTTGAGACGAATTATTTCTGACACGGACCACCCACTGTCCAGTAGAATCATAGTTGTCTGCTTTCGAAACTTCAATCACAGAAACAGCCAATTTTATGTGAGAAAGGAGGTTGAAGTGTTGTGCGTATCTGCGCAAATGTAGCAGCACTTGTTTGGCCGACGGTTGAATAGGGATGTCCTGAAAACATTTGGTGTAAAACGTTATGTAATCTTCGTAGTGCATACAGAATGTGGAGGGAAGTCAGAGTAGGTGAATCCGTGTCTCCAAATATTGCTGTTCATTTTGTCATAGACTTGACAGTCCATTTCTGAATCCTCTGACAGTGGTCTTTCCGAACACCACAGACCGCCTAGACCAATTGCCCAATAATCTACGCTACCTCAACTACTGTTGTTCGTGTGTACACTGAAGAGTTTGATTGTTTCGTGTGAGTGTTCAAGTGTGTTCTTACTGTGTAGTTGCTTTGAGTGATTGTGTTGTGTGTGTGTGTTGTGTTTCACTAGTGACCCGTCGATAAACTCTTTCAACACATACACATTTACAATACACAAAGATACACATTGTTTTTTGAATGTGTATACACATACACGTACACATTGAAAATTCCGATACACATTACCATACACAAACAGTACTTAGAATGTGTATTTTTGTGTATGTGTAGCGATCAACAAGAGACGATAAAATTTCGTGCAAAATCGCAAAAAATTCTTTGTTTTTGCGGCAGTAATAAACAGTAGATATTCTCATAAAGCCTTAAAATGGCCTAAGTAACTCAATTTCAAAGCTATCCAAGGTTTTAAGCAAGGAACTATTTGCTGAGATATTCGATTTTCCTAGCATTTCTGGCTCAAAATCAGGGCAAAAAATTGCATTTTGAGTACAATACACATGCACAAATGTACACAAAAATGCACATTGTTTTGTTGAATGTGTATACACAAATTACCATACACATTTGACAGTAAATGTGTATACACTTATGTACACATTCGGAAAATGCAATACCAAACAACAGTAACCACAACCTATTTATCAGTTACCAATTTGGCTACTTCGTTCAAAACAAGTGGGGCTGAGTCCATAATCCAAACAACTTTTAATAGCCGCCAAACCCGCTACCCCTGCACCAATGATAACTACGGTCTTATGGGACATACTGCACTATAAGGTCCGACACACTACTTCGCACAAACTGGTATATCGGCCTGGCACCTGCATTCGAATACACAACGTATTGCAAGAAATGAACCGGTTTTAGTGTCACTATTATTTCTCTGCATACTTTAGAAATGGTTATTTATCTGCTTTGTAGCACTGCGTTCAGTTCAGCAAAATACTGTGCCTTGACCAGGTCAGCACAACACCATAAAACAATAGTAGCAATTCATTTAACAAATTTCTCCCTAAAATCTTTCGTCGCATTAGCAGTTTTGTGCGAGAAATCTTTGTGCGCTTCACGGATTGCTCTCTCGGCTAGTTGCCAGTTGGCGTGCGGCCCAAGCAACCGGAAGTGGTAGGGCAAAAGCGGTCCACTACGAGTGACCTCTGCTAGTTCCGGACTTCTTCGTTCGATTTCGTCAATGTCCGGATTACAGCCGATAAACTTTGCCAGGTCAAACTTGAATGGGTAACCGACCTAAATCCTGAATGAACGTTTACACAGTCAGGGGATTATAAACAGAACAGAACAGAACAGAACAGAACAGAACAGAACAGAACAGAACAGAACAGAACAGAACAGAACAGAACAGAACAGAACAGAACAGAACAGAACAGAACAGAACAGAACAGAACAGAACAGAACAGAACAGAACAGAACAGAACAGAACAGAACAGAACAGAACAGAACAGAACAGAACAGAACAGAACAGAACAGAACAGAACAGAACAGAACAGAACAGAACAGAACAGAACAGAACAGAACAGAACAGAATGAAACCAAGAGCCTGCAATAAAATATAGAATATTTGAAAGCAAAATGACGCACAAATCCAGGAAACCGTCCACACATTTGCATTTGAATGTCATAATGAAATCTATAACTTTCGTCCATTTCTTCTGCACTCGGTAGCTGTCTGTCTCCGCTAATTATAGCTGCAGCTGCTCTAAACATGTAATCTCCAGATTATTTTTTAATTAAAAATCAATTAATTATACAGTAACTCACCTACTCTGCATTTCTGCCTGTACAGGCGGTGCCGAGAACATGTACTGTAACAAAACTGTAAAAAAGGTCGGATGCTGCTGGTTTCTCGGGTAGAAATAGAGCCAACTGTTGTTTAGAAAGTCATCTAGAATAAGTTGTAGACGTAATAATGATGCGGCCGCTATCAGAGCAACAGCTACTTAGCTAGGCAAATATTTGCATACAGTGGTACAATTCAGGAAGTCATTTCACCTGGTAAAACGTCTTTTGCAGTTACGAAGCTAACGTCTCGTCTGTACCCTGTCGTATAAATGACGTCATCACATTCCAGATTTCTACCCTTCAGTTGTACTCCGGTAGGTGTAAATGCAGTTACGGTGTCTCTAATCGGCTGAAAGTACAGTATCAGTTACGTTGTTTATGGTTGAATGTAATGTGCTGTATGTAAGGTACCGGAGTTTTTCACCTATAAGATCGGGTCTTATAACGGGAAAATGCCTAAATTTGGGGTCACATTTTTGCACCAGTTATAAGAGCCGGGTCTTGTAGGTGGAAAGTCTATATTTTACAATTAAAACACGATGTTCTGCATGGAAAGAATGAAATGCACTGGTTTTGATCTTTGCAACAACTGACTGTACGTTTAAGTCTGAATAGCTCAGTTTTAAACAAGTTTTGAAAACTTAAGCAACTTAGAAGCTCCAATATGCTTACAGCAGCTATCTAAACCTCTCAAATCAATAATTTTACCAACATTACGCAGGTTTTAGAACGATTCTTGAACGACCTGAATTCAAAAACTCCATTTTCATTAGTTACCTTGTAAAAAATATACATGAAAACACACCACTTTGAGCTTAATAACCGGAAAATGCCCCCTGACAGACCCTGCTTTGTGACCACCTGCTATAAGACCTGGGTCTTATAATCGGAAAATAAACCCAGTTACATATAAGACTCGGGTCTTATAACCGGAGGGGTTTTATAGGTGGAAAGCTCCGGTAGTTATCTTTTAGGCTAGATTAGTGTATAGCTGTTTACGTAGCTTACACCTGAAACTTTCTACACTGAACTGAAACTTTAGGGTCCGCAAAAAAACAACCCAGCAGATTGTTCGCTGTAGCAACCGCAAATCTCAACCGATTTGAATAATTTTTTTTAAATGAAAGATAAATCCTTAAAAGATTGCTGAAAATTTCATTAATGTACTCTGCTTATTTCCTGAGATATTGGCTCTCAAAATTAAAACAGTGATTTTGGCAGTGAACAAGAGGGATTTTTTTATTATTCTGCACTTCGCAATAAAACGGATTCCTGCTACTGCTAAGGAGGCTTTATTGGTGACACAGAAACTCGGTTTACTTCAACACTAAAGTATCATTAGCCCCAGCAGTAGGAATCTGCTGTATTATGAAATGCAAAGGAATCGCTCTTGTTCTTTGCCAAAATCTGTTTCGACTTAGAAGGCAAATATCTCAAGAACTAAACTGTCAATCTCAATAAGAATTGCACCAATCTTTGAAGAATTTATCAATCTTTCATTCAAAAAAGGATTCATTCAAATCGCTTGAGATTCATGGTTGCAAAAGTAAAAAATCTGCTGGGTTGTTCTTTATCACTCTTGTTCATTGCCAAAATCTCTGTTTTGGCTTTGAGGACAAATATCTCAGGAATAAGCAGGCTATCTTAATAAACATCAATCTTTCAAGAATTTATTTATCTTTCATTTAAAAAATGATTCATTCAAATCAGTTGAGATTTGCGATTGCTACAGCAAAAAATCTGCTGGGTTGTTTTTTTTGGCGGATCCTGTACGTACTTCGACTTTTCCAGAGTAGATAAGTTGGTCGATGTCTCCTCCGAAAGAAAACTCCCCACCGGCGATCCTATGCGATGGATGCACCCCCAACGCCTCCAAATCGTAGCGATCGTAGCACAACTGCTCCAGAACCTCTTTAAACTTACTGAAATAAATATTGATCTTTTAGTTACCGTAAGACTTCTACGTACGAAATAAAAGCGCACACTCCAATACTAGCGCCCTTTACGGACAGCCCGAAAGTATAAACGCGCATGCTCTAACAATAGCGCTCCCACGAGCACTACTATCAACGCTTTGTACGCGTTTCCAATGTAGAATACTGTCCCTTTGAGACAATTTTCTTTGATTAAGCTTATAAACATTAGTCAGACTAAAACTCATATAAAGATTGCTTGTGTTTAGGACAAAAATAGTCTGTATTTTCAGAAGAATGAGGATACTTGAGATGGCCAATGTAGCATCGAAATAATAAACGTGCACACTCCAATAATAGCGCCCTCAAAAGCAATCAGGAAAAATAATAGTTTTACAGTATGTATTTTTTGCACAAAAAGCAAATAGAATAGGTTTGTACCCAATTTCAGTGGCTTGTGTCAGTGTTTTCCAGTCATAAGTGAACCACTCGTAAGGTCTGCCCGAAATGGTGAAAGGCAGAATCCAGCATCCTCTCTTGTGAATCAGATAAACCTAAAAAATAAAGCGTCGGAAAATTGGGAAAACCATAAAAGGAAATCGAAATATAACTGCTTTTGTAAATTCACTACAGCTAAGAAGAGAATACGTGTAACCTTCTTAGCTAGCGGGCCGATGCGCTGTGCGAAATCAAAGCCGGAAACGCCGCCGCCAATTAAAACCACCGTTTTGTCCCGGTATTTATTGATGTCCCATACTCGACCACTGTAGATAATGCTGCCACTGAACTTATCCTTATTTGGAATGTCTGGCACCACTGCCTTGCTAAAGTATCCCGAGCACACAATAACTGCATCGAAGATCTGCTCTTCGATCTCTAGAAATTGAAATTCAATTCTTCCATCCAATTCTTTCATGCTAAAGTTCAATTATTCACTTTGAGTTTCAGTATTTTTGGTTCGAACAGTCCATTGGCCGGTGGAGTGATAGCTCTCAGCTTTGCAGACTTCAAGTACAGATGTGTTTAGTTTTATGTGCGACGTCAGTGAGAATTGCTCAGCGAACCTTAGCAGATGCGCGTGCACTTCTTTTGCTGTCGGCAACACTGTTACTTTGTCCTAAAATAGATTTCATAAATCTTGCATCCAAGGGCAGGCGACCATGCATGTAACAGCTCCGGGCCGACCTGGGGAGGGTGGTAGCGGCAGACATGGGCAAAGGGGGGCTGAGGGGGGGGTTGGCCCCCTCAGGCTCTGACCTACCCCCCTCAGCCGGCAGCTACCCCCTCAGGAATTTTGTGGAAGAATTTTGTACTGAAAAGTATGATAAAAATATGCCCGGATTAGGGGCCGTTCATAAACGACGTCGTTCCAGAGGGGGGGAGGGGGGGTCGGCTGAAATGCGACGATAGACGACGCACCAGGAGGGGGAGGGGGTTAGCAAAAAACGACGTCGCTTTTTTCGGAATTTTAGGGTACTTCAATTACATTATTTTCGATTTATGCACATTCTATCAAACGTTTCTCCATACAGAAAAGCTTCCCAGAGCGGTTGTAGGGATTTATTCTATTGATTGTGCAGTATGGTAACAAGAAAACGTCACAGTACTCTATGTACTGCCGTTTTATTGGGGGGGGGGGGTAAACCGAAAACGACGTCGCCGTAGGGGGGGGGGGGTCCCCAAGAAACGACGCAAGGCGATTTTGGGGGGAGGGGGGGTCCGAAAAATCGGGATTTTGGAACGACGTCGTTTATGAACGGCCCCTTAGGTGTAAATGAGCTCAGAATAGCTTATTTTAACTTATTTTAATGAAAAATAAGCCAAGAAACCTTCATTTTAGCCAAAAATCGGACTTTTTGGCTTACCACCCCCTCAGCCCCCCTCAGGCGCTCCTACCCCCCTCAGGAATTGAAAATATTACCCTCCTCAGCCGAAATGCTAGCCCATGTCTGGTAGGGGGGTTTTCCACAGGTGGGGGTCGGGGGGGGGGTTTCGCCCAGAGGGGGGTCCCAAATTTCAGTACTGCTCCAAAACGCCTGAAAATGCGTTTTTAGCACTTTTTTTCAATAAGGACGCTAAAAATCACTATTTTAAGCTGCCAACTAGCGTTTTAGAGCTAAAAACAAGCAAAAAATGAGAAAAAGGGCTTCCAAAAACACCGATTTCTCTTAAATATCAGCAATGGAAACGCCAAATTCGGTTCTCAAAGGCTTTTCAAACGAATTTTAGCCTAAAAATTTGTGATTTCTGAGCCTGTTTGTTAATACTGGGAGCCACTACTAGCACTTGTATTTTTGGGTCGCGGGGGGTCCCTTAACCTGTCTCGGCGGGGGGGGTGAGGGGGGTTTGGCCTTTCCAGCTAGGAGGGTAACCCTCAAACCACCATAGTGCATGTATGTATGTACTATGCAGGCGACCGCTGCCAGGTGGAGGGATCTAGAAAGAAAGTGTACACCATTTCAAAAGTTTGTTTTTAAAGCGCCTGGAAATGCATTTTTAGCACGTTTAAGACGTGATTTCTGTAAATACCAACTTCCCATAGGTACAGTTGCATCGACTTTGTTGGATCTTTGAACTTTACATATCGTTGGATAGCCCTTCCCTCACACAGTAGGAAACCACATTTGAATTTTTCAATTTACCACCCTCTTTTGAAAAACGATGGGAAAACGCCAAAAAAGGTTTTCCGATCATAACTTCCGAACGAAAGAACGTTTTGTAAAACTAAGCACACCATTGATTTGCTCGGGAAATTCTGCATCAAGTAAACTATAAACTTATTTTATGCAATGAATTTTTTGACCAAAAAATTTTGAATTTATACTTTCATTAACAAAAATTTTTGGGTTTTTGACCGATTTTATGGTCTAAACCTGAAAGGCCACAGAATTTTATTTGTTGTTTTAGAAACTAACTCTATTTAGCATCGAATTAACACCTTAATTTGAAAATCGGAATGTACCCCTTTTTCGCTATTTTGCATTTTATGGTGCACACTCACTGAAATCCACCAACTGTCGATCAACGGTTTTCGGCCATAACTCATGAACCGAGAGGCGCACATCAAAATCAAATACACCATTCGATTGGCCATCAATTTCTGCATCAGATGCACTGTTATTTTTGGACTCTAAAGCGTATTCTACTTAAGCTTGTAATCTCTGAAAACAGCTCCGTTTGAATCCAAATCCATTTCAAATTGACAAAACATGAGCTACAGTATCAAACACGCTGGGGGCCAGTCTTCGTGAAATTAAGAACAGCCGCCCTATTTTCCGCCATTGTTTTTCGGAGGAAAAAAATAAACGACGAAGATAGCGAACATAAAAAATGCAAAAGAACAAGCAGAATACGTATTTTAGGAAGGCGACGTATTACCTTAGGAATCCATTGAAGCTAGCTGCTCTTATTACCTAACCACTCCTTTCTCTCTCTCCCACTCTGCAGTGCTGGCGCCGACCGAAGTGAAGAAACGAATAAAAATAATATAAAGAAGAGTTGTTAGCCAGCTTAGCGCCTTCCACGCACAAAATGACTGTGTGTATTATGCGAATGCAATAATTTCTTCCTCAACCGACTCGATTCCTCTGATTGAATCCGATAAAAAAGATTTTTCTTTTTTGTCTTTATTTTTCTCTCCAGCATTGAGCGCTGCGTAAGATCGGCGGCGTAGTTTACGTAGCTTACCGTAGTTTACGTGGCCTTATCTTTCGCGTTGAGATAATAAACCATGATGGCCCACCAAATGATCAAAGACAGAGTGGCGTTCAGAGATTACAAGCTTTGCGCACATGGGCTTTACTTGAACTTTTAGTGAAAAAAATTGGATCTACTTATTTTCCTTCATTGATATTAGCGTCCTTACTGAAAAAAACGTGCTAAAAACGCATTTCCAGGCGTTTTTGAGCTTTTTAAAATTTGGGACCCCCGTCTGGGCGAAACCCCCCTCGACCCCCACCTGAGGAAAAACCCGCCTCCCCTCTCCCCCCAGGTCGGCCCGGAGCTGTTACATGTATGAGGTGGTCAACTGTAGATCAACAGTTTTCAGCCCATAACTCATGAACCGAGAGGCGCACTTCAAAATCTTCTGCGCCATTCGATTCGCCATTAATTTCTGCATCAGGTGCGCCATAATGTTACTCTACTTGAATTTTTCGTGCCAAAATTTGGGTATTTTTATTTTTCATATACAAACTAAGCTTACTGAATTAATACAACAGTGCTTTCATTCTTGTTTGGCTATTGCCAAAAAGGAAGATTAATTGGTTTGACGTTTTCTGGACGTTATCTTAACTACGTGTACATGGTTTGACCACACTTGGACCAGGTATCCTAGCTATACACAGAACAGGGCAAACAGTTACAAATCAGAATCGAAAGATGTGATCATCTTACTTATAACGTGGTTGTCGCTTCTTGACTGTTAAGTTTAGTTTAAAAGCGCATTGTAAACAATAGAATGAGAGCCTATTGAACAAACACACAGCTATGCATTAGGTAGTCGATACTCTTTATCGGTTTCCGAGATGGAACATTTTTTGGCAGGGCATTAGAGCCGGAGATCGGCCCAACCCCTCTCATAGCTAAGCAAAGAACAGTTGTGGATGATCTGTATTTCAATAAACTTTACTTACTTACTTAGAAATCACAAAAACCTAGTGTAACATAGTTTAGTTAAGTTCAACTACGGAAAAGGAAAAGATCCAAATTTTGGCACGAAAAATTCAAGTAGAGTAACATTATGGCGCACCTGATGCAGAAATTAATGGCGAATCGAATGGTGTAGAAGATTTTGAAGTGCGCCTCTTGGTTCATGAGTTATGGCCGAAAACCGTTGATCTACACTTGACCACCTTCTGTGAGTGTGTACCATAAAATGCAAAATAGCGAAAAAGGTGCACATTCCGATTTTCAAATTAATGTGTTAATTCGATGCTAAATACAGTTAGTTTTCCAAACAGCTAATAAAATTCTGTGGCATCGCACGTATAAGCCACAAATAATCAAAAACCTAAGCTAATGATTGCAATATCAACTAAGGAAAATATGTAGATCCAACTTTTTTTCACTAAATGTTCGAGTAGAGTCTAACAATAACAGTGTATCTGATGCAGAAATTGATGGCGGATCGAATGGTATATTCGATTTTGATATGCGCCTCTCGGTTCATGAGTTATGGCCGAAAACCGTTGATCGACAGTTGGTGGATTCGAGTGAGTGGGCACCATAAAATGCAAAATAGCGAAAAAGGGGTACATTCCGATTTTCAAATTAAGGTGTTAATTCGATGCTAAATAGAGTTAGTTTCTAAAACAACAAATAAAATTCTGTGGCCTTTCAGGTTTAGACCACGAAATCGGTCAAAAACCGGAAAATTTGTGCTTATGAAAGTATAAATTCAAAATTTTTGGGTCAAAAAGTTCATTGTACAAAATAAGTTTATAGTTTACCTGATGCAGAATCTCCTGAGCAATTCAATGGTGTGCTTAGTTTTACAAAATGTTGTTTCGTTCAGAAGTTATAGTCGGAAAACCATTTTTGGCGTTTTCCCATCATTTTTCAAAAGAGGGAGGGAAATTGAAAAATTCAAACGTGGTTTCTTACTACGTGAGGGAAGGGCTGTCCAACGATATATGAAGTTCAAAGATCCAACAAAGTTGGGGCAACTGTACCTATGGGCTCATGAAAAAGTCGGTTATTACAGAAAACCAGTCTTAACCACTACTACAAAGTACTTTTATTTTACTAGTGGATTTTTATTTTACTATTTACTAAATTTACTACCAATTCAGCTCTTCAATTTAATTTTTATTTTTGTTTTACTACCAAGCAGTTCAGATTTTACTAATTTTTGTTTTACTAATAAATTTTACTACTATTTTACTACCATTTTACTAAACATTTGGGTCAATTTTGCATCAATGATGCCAAGATCTTATGAATAATTAATGTTGGTGCTAAATGGTTGCTAAATTTGATCAAGATACGAGGTTCTCAAGAACTTTAGAGACAAAAATGTGTGAAATTCGTCTGACAAAAGTGCATCCCACACATCATTTATTGCAAAATTGATCAGATTGGAATTCGCCAAAAACTAGCAAAATATAAGTAAAATTTTCATTTTACTATTGACGGTCTTTGTTGATTTAATTTAATTTTTACTTTACTATTGGCTCCTAATTTTACTTTTTACTATTATCTTACTATAAAAAAAATAGAGCATAGTAAAATACCACTAGAATTACTAATTTTTGTTTTACTATACTATAGTAAAATAACAGTACTACAAACTTGATTACCTTTATTTCACCACAGTTTATTTATGCTTTGACATTGTAGCTGTCTATGTAAAAATTGGCTGTAGTGTTTGGTAAGTGTACAAATTGTTGATTCTAATGAAAGAAGGTTATGTTTCTCTGTAGCTTATTGTCTGGAATTTTGTTTAATTTTTAATTCGAATGTTCTGTTTGAAAGTGGTTTTATCTTTCATGTTCTCCACCAACCCCACCAGTAGATTATAAACTATTTATTTATGCTTTGACATTGTTGTTGTCCATGTAAAAATTGGCTGTAGTGTTGGTAAGTGTACAAATTGCTGATTCTAATGAAAGAAGGTTATGTTTCTCTGTAGCTTATTGTCTGGAATTTTGTTTAATTTTTAATTCGAATGTTCTGTTTGAAAGTGGTTTTATCTTTCATGTTCTCCACCAACCCCACCAGTAGATTATAAACTATTTATTTATGCTTTGACATTGTTGTTGTCCATGTAAAAATTGGCTGTAGTGTTGGTAAGTGTACAAATTGCTGATTCTAATGAAAGAAGGTTATGTTTCTCTGTAGCTTATTGTCTGGAATTTTGTTTAATTTTTAATTCGAATGTTCTGTTTGAAAGTGGTTTTATCTTTCATGTTCTCCACCAACCCCACCAGTAGATTATAAACTATTTATTTATGCTTTGACATTGTTGTTGTCCATGTAAAAATTGGCTGTAGTGTTGGTAAGTGTACAAATTGCTGATTCTAATGAAAGAAGGTTATGTTTCTCTGTAGCTTATTGTCTGGAATTTTGTTCAATTTTTAATTCGAATGTTCTGTTTGAAAGTGGTTTTATCTTTTATGTTCTCCCTCCACCAACCCCACCAGTAGATTATAAACTATTTATTTATGCTTTGACATGGTTGTTGTCCATGTAAAAATTGGCCATAGTGTTTGGTAAGTGTACAAATTGCTGATTCTAATGGAAGAAGGTTATGTTTCTCTGTAGCTTATTGTCTGGAATTTTGTTTAATTTTGCTTGCGCACCTGATGCAAAAATTAATGGCGAATCGAATAATATAGAAGGTTTTGAAGTGCGCCTTTCGGTTCAAAAGTTACGAGCCGAAAACTGTTGATCTACAGTTGACCACCTGCTATGAGTTTGTACCATAAAATGCAAAAGGGGTACATTTCGATTTTCAAATTAATAGGTTAATTGGACGCTAAATACAGTTAGTTTTCTAGACAGCAAATATAATTCTGTGGCATCGCACGTATAAGCCACAAATAATCAATAACCTAAGCTAATGATTGCTAATATCAATGAAGGAAAATAAGTAGATCCAACTTTTTTCACTAAAAGTTCAAGTAGAGTCTAACAACAACAGTGCATCTGATGCAGAAATTAATGGCCAATCGAATGGTGTATTTGATTTTGATGTGCGCCTCTCGGTTCATGAGTTATGGCCGAAAACCATTGATCGACAGTTGGTGGATTTGAGTGAGTGGGCACCATAAAATGCAAAATAGCGAAAAAGGGTTACATTCCGATTTTCAAATTAAGGTGTTAATTCGATGCTAAATAGAGTAAGTTTATAAAACAACAATAAAATGCTGTGGCCTTTCAGGTTTAGACCATAAAATCGGTCAAAAACCCAAAAATTTGTGTTTATGAAAGTATAAATTCAAAATTTTTTGGTCAAACAATTCGTTGCATAAAATAAGTTTATAGTTTATCTGATGCAGAATTTCCTGAGCAATTCAATGGTGTGCCTAGTTTTACAAAATGTTCTTTCATTCAGAAGTTATGGTCGGAAAACCATTTTCGGCGTTTTCCCATCGTTTTTCAAAAGAGGGTGGTAAATTGAAAAATTCAAATGTGGTTTCAATTGAAGGTATGGATCGTAGAACTGCGTGTATCAGTGAAGCACGTTGACTAGTAGAGTTTAGTTGGCAAAACACAATACAAGAAAGGTTACTAACAGCCGCACACAACACAGCACACAACAGAAGGGGGAAGGAATTTAGACAAGTACACATAATAAATGATCATCTGTCGCAACATTTCAACACTCCTTCTCGACAGATGGATCCTGGGTTAGTCCTGCGGCTGAGCGGAGCTTCTCAAACTGATCACGAGGCAAAGGCTTTGTCATGAAGTCAGCCAGCATCTCTTTAGTAGGACAGTATACAATGCTGATCACCCCATTCAGAATCTGATCACGAGTAAAATGAAACTTTGTAGCAATGTGTTTGGTTTTCGGGTGACCAACAGGATCAGAGGCGATTTGAATAGTAGCTTTGTTGTCCTCAAACACTGTAGTTGGTTTGTCCAGTTCGTCTCTGAGTTCATCTAACAACCGACGCAGCCAAATGCATTCTTGCGTTGTGTAGAAAAGCGCTACGTATTCGGCTTCTGCTGTCGATTGCGCGATCACCGTTTGCTTCTTGCTTCTCCAACTAATCAGTGCACCATTTTTCAGAAATACATATCCAGCCGTCGATTTCCTGTCATCTAAGTCTCCAGCATAGTCAGAATCTGAGTAAGCAGTCAACGCTGGATCGCCAGCTGAGAGAGTGTAATAGAGACCTAGATTCTTTGTACCTCTCAGATAACGCAGAATTCGCTTCAGCATCTGCCAGTGCTGTACTGTAGGCTTGGAACAATACTGAGCCAGTTTAGAAACGGCTTGACTAACATCTGGTCGAGTAGCAATGGCCAAATACAGCAAACTTCCAATGGCAGACTGGTATATTTTCGAATCAAATAGAGTACACTTGTCAGAGGCCTTGAATGGCTTAGCGTTTGCTTCCATAGGAGTTGACACATGATTGGCTTCGTGCATCTTAAACTTCTTTAGAACGTTGTCGACATACTTTTCTTGTCCTAACCAGACTGAACCATCAGACATCTGTTTCACTTGAACTCCCAAAAAATAATGGACTGGCCCCATGTCTTTGACCTTGAACTTAGTGGCAAATACCTTCTTGGCCTTGTTTACGATTTGTTCACTCTTGGCAGCCACAATGATATCGTCTACATAAACGGCCAGAAACACAACTTCATTGTCCACTTTACCAATATAGATACAAGGATCGGACTGAGACTGTCTGAACTCCATTTCCTTTAGCTTGTCATGTAGAATCTGATTCCAGCATCGAGGCGATTGCTTGAGTCCATAGAGAGAACGTTTCAAACGACAGACCAGATTCTCTTGTCCCGACTTGATAAAACCTTCTGGCTGTCTCATATAAATTTCTTCTTGTAAATAACCATTCAGAAATGCTGTTTCAACATCCATCTGATGAATTGTCATCCTGTATTGAACAGCCATACTCATAAGTGTTCTCACAGATTCCCATCGAACCACAGGCGAAAAGATTTGACTGTAGTCCTGTCCATATACTTGAGTAAAACCTTGTGCCACAAATCGTGCCTTGTACTTAGAAATGTTTCCAAATTCATCATGTTTGGCACAAAACACCCATTTTCCTCCAACGCACTTTTTGTTCTTTGGTAGTGGCACGAGTTCCCATGTATTATGCTCCATAAGTGACTTGTACTCCGATTGAGCAGCTTTCCTCCATTCTTGGGCTTGTTCCGTTTTCATGGCATCTTGCCAGTTCCTTGGCTCATAAACTTCTTCATCTGCCTTGAACACCCAATCTCCATACCAATTTGGTGGCTTCCTGATTCGAGTTGGGTTCCTTTTGATTGGTTCCGGTTCTCCTTCTGAGTCTGTAGTCTCTTCATCGCTGTTTGGGGGTTCTTCTTGTTCATCTGAGTTTTCATCTTCACCATTGTCTGAACAGACTTGTTCTGGCGTATTGGCCTCTTCTTCATGAGTATCTTCTATCTCCACTGTCACAGTTTCAACTGTTGGTTGCTCCTTTGATTCTTGCAGTTTCTCCTTCTGTATATCTTCTCCTTCTCGACCAATAGTTGATTCGTCAAATGTGACATCATGCCGAATAATTACGTCTTGTTTCTCAACAGACCAGAGTCGATATGCCTTTGAACAGGTTGAATAGCCCATGAATAGACACTTGTCTGTCTTTTTATCCATCTTGCGATGATGCTTCTTAGGAATGTGGGCATATGCAGTACAACCAAAAATTCGAAGATGTTGAACAGAAGGTTTCTTGCCCCACCATGCCTCATAAGGGGTCTTGTTATCCAGCGATGTAGTTGGACTTCGATTTCGTACATATGCAGCATTGAGGATTGCCTCTGCCCAAAAATCTGATTCTATGTTTGCTGCTTGTGACATGGCACGGGATTTCTCAAGCAATGTTCTGTTCATTCGTTCGGCAACGCCATTCTGAGGCTTTGAGTCTACTGTTGCTAGCTCATGACGAATTCCTCTACTCTTCAGGTAGTTTCGAAACTCTTTTGACATGTACTCTCCTCCTCTGTCTGAACGCAAACATTTGAGCTTTTTGCCAGTGCTTCTTTCGAGTTGAGCCATCAAACACTTGAATTTCTTGAACACATCTGACTTCTGACGTATAATTCGTACCCATACAAAACGAGTGTAGTCATCAATGAAAGTCAGAACGTAGTGGCGTCCACCTCGGCTTTGAGGAGTGATTGGACCGCACACATCTGAATGAACTAGTTCAAGTGGCTCCTTTGCTCGAGATTCAGACTTCTTTGGATACGGTAGTTGATGCGCTTTCCCTTCAACGCAAGGTTCGCAGAACGGAAGCTTCTTAGAAGAGACGTTGAGTCCATCAACCAGGTTACCATTAATCAGCTTTTGCATGTTCTTCTCACCCAAATGACCAAACCGTTGATGCCAAACGCTAATCGGAACTGCTTTGCTAGGCACTTGCACTTTAGTTTCGATGTTGCTTGTAGTAGTTGCTTTGGTGCCAGCAGTATTTCCTTCTGTGGGCGAGTTAACTGAGTTGATGAGACATACAGGTTTTGGTAGATGTTGACCATTGGAGTGCAGCTTGCAATTCAGAAGATAACTGTTGTTCTGGAGCGTTCCTGTTGCAACTACTTTTCCATCGAATGATTCAACCCAAGCACTGTGATCATCGAAGGTCACCAGTCTTTGTTTTGACCCTGCTGTTGAACGTACTGAGAAGAGAGAGCAGTTCAAATCTGGTACCAACAAACAATTGCATAGACAGGCGTGCTGTAGGAACGAACCATCTGGGTAGTGCAGCTCCACTTGCATCTTTCCAACACCAATGGCCTTGACAACACGACCATCTCCCAAGTAGATAGGCTGGTGTGGAGACAAAGCAACATAATCGGTGAGCACATCTCTTCTGTTTGTCATATGACTTGAAGCGCCAGAATCAACCACAACACGATCAGACTTGACACCATGGGACACTACTAACTCTTCAGCAGATAAGTGTGTATGTGCGAATGAAGCAGTTGTATTGTTGCACTCCTTCTGACTGTGAGTCTCCCTTTGAGCAGTTGGGCACTCACGTTGCATGTGTCCATAGCCATTGCGTCCATAGCACTTGATGCCTCTGTTGGCTTGAACATTGTGCTGACCTCTGCTTGAGTAACTGCTGCGTCCTCTAACATGAATGTTGCGATTATGGCTGACTCCTCTTGTGTATGCACCTTGGTTTCCTTTTCCTCTGCCTCTGTATGGCCTTCCGCCTCTGGCAGTGAACACGGCTTCACCTTGTTTTTCGCGGCTTGAACTAGGTTGCTTGTCTTTCCAGAAACTGACAATGTAGTCGCATAACTGATTCATTGAGAGGTCCTGTGTGCTCAGCTGAACGGTGAGAGACACCTTTATCGCTTCATAGTAGCTGGGTAGTAGAGCAAGAGTGGCGCTGACTTGTTTCTTGACAGCCACTGCTTCTCCTACTTGCTTCAGTGCCTCATAAAGCTCAATTCGCTTTTTGAACCATGGACTTGGGTCATCTTTAGCAGACAGGAACATTTGAGCCAGCTTCGTTTCCATTGACAAGATGTTGTACTGATTCTTTGACTCGAAATGGTCCAAAAGCGCTGCCCAAATGACGTGAGGATCAACTGGATCAGAAGGAACAAGATGAGTGAGCGTAGCAGAAATTGCAGGCAGCATGATCCCGATAGCATGATACTGCTTCTGTTGGAATCCATAGACTTCTGCATCTGCTCCAGCTGTTGGCGCTGTGTCTGAACCATTGACCACTCTCCATAGTCCTTTAGCCATCATCACGCCCTGCATGACTTTCTTCCAGTGCACCCAATTAGATTCATCGAGAACTGGTATGCTGGCGCGATCTTCTGACATCTTTGCACACATGTCACTATCCAATGTAGTTGCTTGCACGATTGCTTGCTATGAACAACTGCGTGGATCTGTTGACACTTGAGAACGACTTCACTGATCTTCTGGGCCCATAACCAATTGAAGGTATGGATCGTAGAACTGCGTGTATCAGTGAAGCACGTTGACTAGTAGAGTTTAGTTGGCAAAACACAATACAAGAAAGGTTACTAACAGCCGCACACAACACAGCACACAACAGAAGGGGGAAGGAATTTAGACAAGTACACATAATAAATGATCATCTGTCGCAACATTTCAACAGTTTCTTACTATGTGAGGGAAGGGCTATCCAACGATAAAAAATATAAAAAAATAGTTTAAGAGTTAAAAACAAGTATAAAATGACAAAAAGGCTTCTAAAATACATGTCTTGAATGACATCACCGGAAATGAAATAACATCGTCGTGTCGTTGGCTCAGTGGTTGGCTCGCTGCCTTGAGTCACGGCGGCCCAGGCATCTCCCCAATGGTTGTTTGTGGGTTCGAAACCTGTCAAGGCGATGTGAATAGTGGACACAAAGCCCAACCCAGGCCATCGAAAGTCAGCAATGGCAAGTAGATAAATGGGGACCAAACCTAGCTGTCTTGCACACACCGGTTGGGGAAGGTTGTTGTTAAGGAGGCTGCCAGACCTTCAGTGGCGTATCCAGTGGGGTGTAGGGTGGGTACACGCCCGTTTGCGGTGGAGGTAGGAAGAAAAAGTCTATCAAAAATAAGCGAAACTAATGAATTATGTACCAAAACTGTCTATTTTGTGCTCAGAATGCCTTTTAAATGCGTTTTTGAAGGCTAAATTTTCAAAATTTTCTCGCCAGGCCACTTTAATCTACTAAAACTTGTAATTTCTGTTAATTTTAAGCCTGGAATGTGTTTTAAACGCGTTTTTAAGGCAAATTTTGCTACATTTTCTTACCCTGGTTTGCCCAACCAGGCACTTTCAAAATTTTACACCCCCCTTTCCGAAATCCTGGATACGCCACTGCGGACCTTGTGTCTCTTCTACCGTTGTCAAGTAAATTAAAATTAAAATTAAATTAAATTCGAAAATAATTTACTTCCGAAGAGTAAATTAAGTGGCAAGTAAATTAAAATAAAATTAAATCTCTGACGAAAATGGCGAAGCAAGTAAAAAGTAAATTAAATTAGATCGAAAAGCCTGAAAAATTTACTTTCAATTTACTTCTAATTTACTTGTAATTTGCTTCATTGACTATTCGATCTGTGGTAGTCTTGGCTCTCGCATGTAACTTTTGTGTGATCCTGTGCCTTTTCTGTCTGTCTATTTAACCACAGAATGTACGTATATATGCTCTCACCGTTCAGAATGGAAACCCAGCTGCAATGCAGCAGATCATTCAACACAATTTTCTCTGAAATCTTAATTGGAATCCTATACTACGTATAGAATGTGAAGCTACAGTTTTCGTACAACCATCATATATATCACAGGTCATCTGCCGAAGGGGGAGGGGGTTGGGGGTCTGGCGCCGGCCGTGGGATCTAAGCCCAAATTTTGGGAGGCACTAAAAACCCTCAAAAATCGAAAAAAAATCGCTAATTTGGGCTGAAATACAGCTAAAAAGTGCTCTTTTGCAGGCTATTTTGGTGTCTGAAATTGTAAAAAATCGCAAAAAATTGCTCAACAAATTACTTGCCAGAAAAATTGGACGGGGGTCGGGATAATCGTCTCGGGGGGTCCCCATCCGGGGGTCTGGCCTAAATCAGGTGGGAGCAAACCCCCAGACCCCCTGATACATGTATGCACTGATGCATGAAAACCCCTTTGTTTCATCAAATCCCGGTCTGTCCATAAGTTACAGTGTTAGCCAATGCTTTACATCTGTTGCTTTGATCCTAGAAAATTAATTATAATGCATTTCTGAACAATTGATTTTACCAAAAACATGAACCTTAACAATAGGATGGAGTTAGATTCATAGTGCCATCAGTTTACTAGAAATCCATACTCAGATATTTGGTGATTTTGTGGTATTTTCGGCAATTTTTTGCATAGAAAAGTAAATTAGAATTTAATTAGAAGTTGAAAGTAAATTAAAATCAAATTAAATTGTTGGTAAATCGGTCAAAGTAAATTAAAAAGTAAGTAAATTATTTTGTGGAGGTGCAAGTAAATTAAAAAGTAAGTAAATTACTACACTAATTTACTTGACAACGGTAGTCTCTTCCTGCTCTATAGCAGTTGGCTACTCGTAGTCCGAAAGGACAAAAAAGTTACAACAACATGTGGAAGTACAATTAATGTAGGTACCTTATCAGGAGGGAAGTCAGAATAAGTGTAAGTGTATCGCCAAATGTTGCCGTTCATTTTGTCATAGGCTTGACATTCAACTTCTGAATCGTCAGGTAGAGAAGCTTCGGAAAACCACATGCCCCCTGCAACAACTTTACTACTACGAGACGCTTCAGGTCCTACAGTATGCCTTTTTATGTATTTACCACAGCGTTCTCTCTTCTGAAATCTTTCGATTCTTTTGAAATCACCCGTTTATTTTTCAGCTGTTTTCTGTTCGAATTTACTCTAAAGAAATCTCAAATCAGTATTTATTCGAAAGCTTTCAGAAAAGTATTTTTAGCCCTCAACAGAACGATATGCAGTATGAAGAATATAAAAAAACACGAACAAGTGTTCGTTCGTCCAAAAAGACAGGACTGATTAACATCGAAAGGGTTAAAGAACAAAATATTTGAATTAATAGAAGACTGATTAATAGAAGATCTACCAATTTGGCCTCTCCTTTCAAAGCAGGTGGGCTTGAGTCCATAATCGAGACAACTCTTAATTGTCACTAAACCAGCCACTCCTGCTCCGATGACGGCAACAGATTTTCCGGACATCTTTATTTATTCCAATCAGCGAGTGGGGCACAATTTGCAACCGGCTCTATCTATTGTCTGGACACAGAACCGGTTTCTAAGCGTCTGCTGGTCTTATCAAGTGTGCATGTTTAGGGCTACAGTTCTCGTGAACATCGCTCGGTACAAATACATAGAACAAATTTGCACATCCTCTAACACTATAAACACTTAACAAAAGCTGTAATTTATCGCTTGTGTTACCTCATGCTGTACTTATAATCCAATGGTTTTGGCTGCTACGACTTGTATATGTCGGAACGGAAGACAAAAACAAACAAAATACTTTTAACTCTGGATAATGCGATAATCCAGTGTCAAAAACTAGAGGAACTCATAAACTATTTGTGCCATCGTTGGAAAGCTACATAAATTGCAGGGTACACTCCTTTGCTTTAAGAACGTTGAAAACATGGAATTCTCTTCCAGATGAAGTCACCATAGCACAAAACCTTGCTTCTTTTACTCGAGAACTAAGAAAACTGAACTTTGACCAGTACCTAAACTTTGTGTAATTTCTGACGTTTTACTAATGTCTGTTTTAGGCGGTGTAAAGCCCTTGTGGCTGTCCACTGGCCTTTCGCCTCCATATGCCGTCGTTTTACACTGTAACCGCGTTTCATGTCATTTGCTAACTCTTATTTTTATTTTGTGTTGGGCGATAAAAGTTCGTTCGTTCATGTTTTTAAAGGGTGAAATATATAAATTGAAGTCCATCAATTTTTAAGCCTCACCTAACACAAAGAAACCGGAATATTAGGCAGGCTGGGCATGTAAAAATTTATTCAGAACACCATATAAATACATTAGTAATAATAATAATACCCAGTTGTTATATATAACAAAACAACAAACAAACAAACAAAAACGCTCTCACAGAATAGGCACCATTGAAAGAACGTTTCTCCTTTTTTCACTATAAAAATTTAATCATATCATCTCATCAAAAATTGTCAACACAAAAGTTACACAGTGCGCAGCCAACGAAAAGACGAAGACCAATTAATTTATTTCGCAGGACTAGCTTTTAACGGTACTTGTAATTAGGAGACTCACAACAACACCCAACATTCGGCGGCCTCTTCAAAATATAGCAGGCGCTTTCGGAAACTCATGGCAACGTAAGAATAAACCAAACGTAATGCAGCTTAAACCCATCTATAAATTATAGCAGCGTTCCAATAATGTACAGCAGTTGTAAAACACAGTACACAACAAGCAACATTCTTTATTACAGTTCATACTTTGTCGGACGCCTCAACTTCTCGGCAAAGCAGTTTTCGCCAGGATTTTTTAAAGTTTTGGCCCTCCACATTGAAGACGAAAATAAGCCCATGGAATCATTACATGCAAATTTGATTTTCCCGCCTTTTTCACTCAAATGCAATACAACAGAGGTAAATCTAATCTTTCAATTCTATTTTTCAATGAATTGTGATTGTGTTTTGCAACCACAATTTCGATTTTTTCCTCAATTTACCTTGTTTTTGCTTGTTTTCAAGCATTTTACATGCCAGTTTACGCCCTCCAGACGCACAAAATGTTGAAACCAAAAAATATTTACGGAAAGGTACACCTAAAACAGTCAGGCACTTAACGCCGTTTATGGTACCGACACCATATAAGGTGCGGTACCATAATATATGGTACCGGTACCTAGGGTAGTGGTACCATATATGGTGCCCCCACGTTCGCCGACTGTGGTGGTACCATACAGGGCTGTTGGGTCGGTTTTCTTCCTCGTTTTTTTTCGAAAAAAAAAAAAAAAACCGGTTTTTTCCTAAAGGCTCGGAAAAAAACTAAAATGCGGAAAAAACTCAAGTAAGTTTTTAAAGGAAATATGCACAATAACTGGTTAAATTCGCTTCCAATGCTTTGAATTTACGTTAATAGAAGCCTTACAAGCATTTCCATGGCATAACTTAGCAGCTGTTTTTCGCAAAAAATATTGGTACCATTTTCAGGCAACTTTTATTATTGTAATTTTGGTGTTTTAAAATCAAATTACTACTCTAAAACATGAAATTAGTGCATTTTGTAAAAAGACTCACGCTATTTCGTTTAATTCTGCAATAAAAAGCGATTGTTAAAAATTTTTTTCTGTCATCTCGGAAAATAACTTTTGGAAAAAACCGAAAAAAAAACAGGAAAAAAACCGAAAAAAAAAACCGGCTTGAGTTTTTTCCGGAAAACAAACAGCCCTGGTACCATATATGGTACCCCTACCCATGGCCATGTCCAGTGGCTTGTAGATTTTTGCTATGTTGCTACATGCATGTACATCCTTCAAACTTGTCCACTAGTTTTCCCTCCAGTCTGACAAAGTATAAACCTCAGTACCCGCCGAATTAGGCCTCAAAATCGGGCCAAAAAGCGACGGATCAAAAAAAAACTCAATGTACAGTAGTAGTAGTAGTGCGGCCGTTTTATGCAAAAATCAGAAATGTGAACCAGTAGTACCATTAATGGAGAAAGGTCCTGAGCAAATGGTTGACGACAACGGCCTACTCCTCCTTCTTGCATATGGGCCATCAATCAGTCTAGGTTTGCAAGGCCGAAATATATGCAAACGGCGCATCCAGTTAGTCAGCGTAATGTCTGGCCAGGACCGAGGGGTGCTGGTAGTAGGCGATGGGTTCGAACGCGTTGCGCGGCGCCGGGGACGCGTCGTTGCGTCGTTTAGTATTTTCTCGCCGGTTCCTGGCCGCCAGACCCGCCGCCCGACTCAGACGCACGCTCGACTGGGCACCCTGGAAGACAATTTCTCCTCTTTTTTACTATTTTGATTGGTTGGTTGGTTGGCTTAACAAACGACAAACAATGTGTTCTTACAGTCAGGCACTTAACGCCGTTTATGGTACCGACACCATATAAGATGCCGCTACCATATATGGTACCGGTACCTAGGGTGGTGGTACCATATATGGTACCGTCACCATACATGTAGCTGGGTTTTCGGCTGGGGGGAATTTTTCTGATCCAAAATAGGGTTTCAGGGCTATGCCCAAAGGGGGTTTCAGCGACCTTTTTTTGGTGTCCAAAAGTGGGTTTCTTTCAGCGACCTTTTTTTGGCTCAAAACAGGGTTTTGAGGACTAAAAATGGGGTAAAAATCCTGTCTGAAGTGCAAAAATTCCGTTTAAAACCCTATTTTTGCTGTAAAACGTGGAAAAAACCATATTTTTAATTTAAAACGTGCAAAAAACCCATTTTGCAGAGAATTTTCTCCGAAAATCGGGCCTGGGGGAATACCCCCCCATTCCCCCCAACTACATGTATGACCGTCACCATATATGGTACCGGTACCATATATGGTAGCCCCACCTTCGGGGCCTGTCGTGGTACCATATATGGTACCCCTACCGATGACCATGGGTGCCGGTACCATATAAGGTGCGGGAACCATACATGGTGCCGGTACCATAATATATGGCACGAAATCTGAACAGAGTGGTACCATGGTACCGGTACCGTTACTAATGCGAAGGTAGGGGTACCATATATGGTACCAACACAGGCCTTGAACGTGGGGGTACCGGTACCACTACCCTAGGTACTGGACCCATATATGGTACCGGCACCTTATATGGTGTCGGTACCATAAACGGCGTTAAGTGCCTGACTGTATAACTAAACAACTCAGCATGCCTCGCCTGTAGCACTAATTTCCTTCAGTCCTAAAAACCCATTACACTTCTGCCACTCGGGAGGCAGTGGCACTTTCTAAATGCCTGCCAACCACTTAATTTAGACTTTTTGGCGGACTGGCAAAGTGCCAATCGGTTAATGCCAACCGGTGGCACTTTGCCAGTCCGTCGAAGTCTAAATTAATTGGTTGGCAGGCATTTAGAAAGTGCCACTGCCTCCCGAGTGGCAGAAAACTGAGCCATTATGTTGTTCGGCCTTACTAACTACAATTCTAGGGTGTAATGGACAGCAGTGTCCCAAAAGCAAAATCACGGCAAATCTCTAGGATACCAACTACACGAGAACAGAAATAACAAACAAAATAAATCCTTTTCGAAATCAGTTCTTAAAGGACCTTACAATATTTTCTAGATAGAATTCTTCTCAGTCCGACCCAGACATGGGCTAGAATTTCGGCTGAGGGGTAGAATTTTCATTTCCTGAGTGGATAGAAAGTTTTCTTAAGCATACATGTGCATGGGGGTGCCCAGGGGGGACAGGGGGGGACGAAAATTAAAATCTACCAAACGTTACTAGAGGCTGCTAGAAAGCCTCCAGATGCGTTTTTAAGCCACAGAAATCAATTTTGGCAACTACGCAACTACGCACCCTTCCTCCAGGCAACTACGCACCAAACCCGAAATTTTTTCAAATTTTCCTCGAAAATTTCGATTTTTTTCCAATGTTTCTATCAGAAAAGTGGTTTATTGGCAATTTTTTGTCGAAAATTTGATTTTTACCGCAACGTTTTTGAATTTTAACCGAAAATTTAGTATTTTTAGCCAAAGTTTTGGACAAAATTCAAATTTCCCGCCAAAATTTTGGGCGAAAATTCAAATTTCCCGCCAAAATTTGAATTTCCCACCGAAAATTTGCACCTATATCCAGGCAACTACGCACGGAGACCTGGCCGTCCCTCCCTGAGCCGCCGACCATGCACATGTATGTTCTTAAGCTATTTTTGCGTATTTTTCGCTAAAATAAGCCATTCTGAGCTCGATTTAATCTCTAGACATACTTTTGTCATAATTTCCAATAAAAAATTCTTCAAAAACTTCCTGAGGGGATAACGGCTGATTGAGGGGGGTAGGTCAGAGCCTGCGGGGGTCAAGCTACGACTGCTCGGACTGTAGTGACTTGTTACATCGAAGAAAAAAGTGCCGATTTCGAAAGGAACAAATAAAATTGCAGTCAAAAGGCAAACCTGTAGCAGCTCTATATCACAGCAGTAGCAGCCATCAGCAGTGGTAGTAGTGTAGTAGTACGTAGTAAAGTAGTAGTGGTAGTAATAGAGTAGGTCAGTTGTGCGTCAGTGCGCCGTCTACCTGCAGCCCGGCGCCCATCTGACGCTCCGACGCCACAGCCAGCAGATTGTCGAACTCAGCCGCAAGCGCCTGTCTACTCTGCGCGTCGGAGGTGGGAATCTGCAGAGTCAAGGCGAAGCTCTGCGCGTCGAACGTGCTGTCCAGGTCTATCAGCGCTCCGTGCACCCCCGACTCGCGCAGGTTCTCTGCGTAGACGCCCAGACCGCAACCGTCCACCCAACGCGCCACCCGCTCGCACGACCAGATCAGCAGGTCTGAACCGATTCACTTTGTCAAGTGAAAATACATAGATCAAATACATAGTATCTACTGTAGGGACGGCACCGGTAAGCAGACGCTATTTTTGGTAGTAGTTTTAAAGACCGGATTATTTTCAGCTCTTCGTTTAACGAGCGCCACTGTTTTGTTGCTATTTTTTAGCTCAAAGTACGGAGTACGCATTTTCAGGTACATTTTGTTGTCCTTTATAACTCTTACAGTCAGGGGCACTTAACGCCGTTTATGGTACGGACGCCATATATGGTACCGGTACCTAGGCCAGTGGTACCATATATCGTACCCCTACCCATGGCCATAGGTGCCGGTACCATTATGGCACCACTACCATATGGTATGAAATCTGAACAGAGTGGTACCATGGTACCGGTAGCGATACTAATGCGAAGGTAGGAGTACCATATGGTACCACCACAGTGGCCGAAGGTGGATATGGAACCACCACAGGCCCCGAACGTGGGGGTGCCATTTATGGTACCGGTACCATATGGTGATGGTACCATTATATGGTGCCGGTACCATAGGTACCACTGTGTTCTGATTTCGTACCATAATTATAATGGTGTCACATATGGTTCCGGCACCCATGGCCATGGGTAGGGGTACCATATATGGTAACACCACAGTCTGCTAACGTGGGAGTACCATGGTCTCGGTAGCATAAACGGCGTTAAGTGCCTGGCTGTCTAACCTAAAGTTATATAAATAATCTACACAGTATTATACAGCTTGAAGCTATACGATAAACGGGCTATCTTTAAACCGGATCGGATCGTTGCCTAGTCTACTGCAATCTAAGTAGCACAGCTACGTACCTTTATTTTCGTTTTCACAGCCGCGTTTTCGCTCCTCGAGCAACTTTCGATCGTAATTCAGCTTCTTTAGACACATTATACCGTACTGAAGACTGGCTCTGAAGCAAATTCTGCACTGCACACGGCCAAAAAAGGTCACTCAGAACGGTTAAAAATAATAATACAGTATAGATAAAAAAATGTCCCATCGCTTTTTCGGCCTTCACTCAAACGTTTCGTTCTCAGTCACTTCTTTACCGATTTGGCTCAAATTTTCAGCAAAAATTAACAACATGGTTGGCTAAATATTCTGCAAGTTTAGTGCCAAAATTCCGACTCACTGGTTTTATGACCTGAAAACTAGGAATGAGGGTGGTCCACGCAAATTTAATTTTTTTCGGTAATACAAGGAGTACAGGCCTGAAACTTGCAGGAATGATTGGTGTTGCTATTGGGCATAACATACTAAGCGGGCAGCCCTGTACCTCAAAGGGCACTAAAATGGGGGAATTTCAAAAACATGACGAAATATGACTTTTCTTCGTAAAACCGGCAAAATGACGATTCTAAAGATTTTCAATTTTCAAAAAACGCTGCAGGGATGGTTACTATGGTGTGGAACAGAGCTTAAATATCAGGTTCATTTATTTGTCGAACTTCCTGCTACAATCTGTGTTGATTAACAACATATTCAGTGCTTTGATTCTAGAAGGTGCAGATTTCTAAACTATGGGATCTTCACTCATGTTTTTGAAATTCCCCCATTTTAGTGACCTTTGAGCTACAGGGCTGCCCGCTTAGTATGTTATGCCCAATAGCAACACCAATCATTCCTGCAAGTTTCAGGACTGTACTCCTTGTATTACCGAAAAAAAATAAATTTGCGTGGACCACCCTCATTCCTAGTTTTCGGGTAATAAAACCAGTTTGAGTCGGAATTTTGGCACTAAACTTGTAGAATATTTAGCCAACCATGTTGCTAATTTTTGCTGAAGATTTGAGCCAAATCGGCAAAGAAGTGACTGAGAACGAAACGTTTGAGTGAAGGCCGAAAAAGCGATGGGACATATTTTTATCTATACTGTAGAATGCTACGAAAAAAGAGAGCGCCATGGTCGCAGGTGTTTTTGGCTGCTCCAAAATAGGATTTCATTCGAGTTAAGCTAAAATTACACATTGCCTTAGCAAAGAGACTACCTATGGAAGGAATCGACCATTTTGAGGTGAGTTCTCAAATCTTTCTTAGTGAGGTGTTCCAGCATTCGGGCGTCCACTAAGCACTCCATGAATGCGGTGCGGTACTGGGGCAGTCCGAGCGAAGGCAGCCATTCGTTGCCGATCCACTCGTGGTTCATGTCCCCGAACGCCAGCGTCGTTCTAGCAGTGCGAGGAGCCGACGGACTCGTCAGACTCACCATCTCCTGAACAGACTGGCGCACAATCAGTGGAAATAGTTTAGCTGACTGAGTGCTTATATAGTTACTCTTCTAGGAAAGTCAGGGAAATGACAACATTTGGCAGCGATCCCTATATTATTATGGTACCGGTTAAACTTCAAGTGGTACCAGACAAGGGCTAGCATTTCGGCTGAGAGGGGCGGTAGAATTTTCAATTCCTGAGGGGGTTGAGGGGCTGAGGGGTGGTAAGCCAATAAGTCCGATTTTTGGCTAAAATCAAGGTTTTTTGGCTTATTTTTCGTTAAAATAAGCTATTCTGAGCTCATTTACACCTAATCCAGTCATATTTTAATCATAATTTTCTATACAAAATTCTTCCCAAAAATTCCGGAGGGGGTAGCGGCCGACCGAAGGGGTAGGTCAGAGCCTGAGGGGGACCAACCACCACCACAGTCCCCGAACGTGGGGTACCATATGGTGCCGGTACCATAAACGGCCTAAAGTGCCTGATTGTAAAAGAAGCTCTTATTAGCAAGACAACTGAATATTAGAAGCCCAGACTACCATATTAGCCCAGTTCTAATAGAATCTCACTAGAAAAATCATAGAAGGGCAGGGTTTCTACCATACATGGGCCGGAAAAATCCGGAGGGGCGTATGTAGACCTCGGAGGGGGCTATCCGAAAAATGGCTAAGAAACGCCTATTTTGCCTTAAATAAGCGAAAATTTTCTCCCTCCGGGAGGGGGAGGGTGGGGTATGGCCGGCCGAGGGGGTATTGGCGAGAGGGAGGGGTATACCCCACACCCCCGGCCCATGTACGGTTTCTACAAGAGCCTGTAGCGCAGTTCTTACCTGTATGGCGAGTCTCAGCTTCAGCCGATGCAACGGGTTGCTGATCCCTATTTCGCGCTGAATTTCCTGATCCGACAAGGCAGACATTATAGCGCCGCTCTTTACATTGGCTCTACAGGCAGCTACGTACCAGGCAGGCATGCCGACCCATAACTGTAAGAATTATTATTCTACTCTATACAGTATTTACAGTACTCCAACCAACCAACCTCAAGCCAGGCAACGATTGTGGGACCATTCCAAAGTGCGAAAGGAGTACGCGCTTTCATAGCTTCCTCTAATAGCTCGTTTCTGTAAGAAAAGCCGGAAAGAAATTGCAATCTCCTCCTTCCACCTACTTCTTCTTCTTTCTCCTATCGAACTGCGGTTCCGGAGCGCCGCCGAAGGTCGGGAAGGCACCCAACGACGGTTCTCCTCCACTGCTCAGCTCACTGTCCGAATAATAGCCGCCTGCACTGTAATCAGCCGTCTTGTAGAGGTTCTGGTGGAGAGCGCCGGGCTGCGAAGGCGAATCGGAGTTGTTCTTGTTCCTGTCCTTCTTGAAGAACCGACCCAGACTCTTCAAGCCGCTGGCTGAACTAGAGCGCTTCTTCATGCCGCTCGATGGTTTCGGCATCCCCGTCGAATCCACGCTAACCACGCTCGACGCTGGACTGTGTTGTTGCTGCTGCTGCACCACGAACTGCGTGTTGTTGGCCAGCTCGTAGCTGCTGGAAGAGGGGATAATAAAATAATTATGATGAAAACGATGATGATGATGATGACAATGACAATTACGACAATGACAATGAGAATGATAACAATGACAATGATGACGATGACAATGACAATGATGATGAGAATGACAAAAATGACAATCATGATAACGATCAGGGTTCATATGGATCACGGTTTCCCAAATTCCCTGACTTTTCCCTGACCTGAGTGCTAAAATTCCCTGACTTTCTACAAGCAAATTCATAAAATAGTAAATGTTTCCAAGCACCTAATTTTGTGATTTCTTTTGCATCGGCAGATATTTACATAAACACTAACATACCCAATAATTTTCTAAAAGCAAAGGGTGAATTTGGAATTCAAAACTATTCGTATTTCAACAGGTATTCCGAGCATGAAGAATTAACATTCAAAGAATATTCAAGAATTAACAGTTTCAGGGTTTGACAAGGCCTGGTTGGGCCGCAACCTAACCAGGGCGAGAAAATTTTAAAAAATCCCTATAATTTTCCCTGACCAGATCTGAAATTCCCTGACTTTTCCCTGACCTCCCTGACCCGTATGAACCCTGACGATATTGATTATGACAATGACAATATCGACAACGACAGTGATGATGACAATGACAATGATGATGACAATAACAATGACGACAATGACAATGATGATGATGACAATGACAATGACGACAATGATGATGATGACAATGACAATGATGAGAATGACAAAAATGACAATCACGGCAACGATAATGATGATGACAATGATGACAACGACAGTGATGATGACGACAATGACAATGATGATGATGACAATGATGATGATGACAATGACAATGACGACAATGATGATGATGACAATGACAATGATGAGAATGACAAAAATGACAATCACGGCAACGATAATGATGATGACAATGATGACAACGACAGTGATGATGACGACAATGACAATGATGATGATGACAATGATGATGATGACAATGACAATGACGACAATGATGATGATGACAATGACAATGATGATGATGACAATGACAATGACGACAATGACAATGATGATGATGACAATGACAATGACGACAATGATGATGATGACAATGACAATGATGAGAATGACAAAAATGACAATCACGGCAACGATAATGATGATGACAATGATGACAACGACAGTGATGATGACAATGACAAGGACGATAATGACGACAATGACAATGATGATGACAATGACAACAATGACAATCACGACAACGATAATGATGATGACAACGACAATGACAATACTGACAACAACAATAATGATGACAACAATCACAACAACAACAACGATGATGATGACAGTGACTATGATGACAACAATCATGATGATGATGATGACAACAATGATGAAACGATTATGATGACCATGACAACGATAACGCTGATGATAAAAAATAATAATTACAGGAAACAAACTCACTCAGCAATTTGTTGTTCGGTAGGCCTGCCTTCCAGTGCATCTTGTACCCGTTGCAACCTCAGTGAGCGCGTGGTAACCGGGCTCGGCTCAACAAAGTTCATGCGCGCATCGTACTGTAAAAATGCAAATTCTTGTACACAAAGACAAATGGTAAAGTACTATTTCATCCTCACCGGACTAGAAAATCCAGCCTCTGCCACCGAGTTTGTGAGTTGGTAGGGCTGGTGGAACTGCGATGTGGAAGCGTTGGCGGGAAGCTGTAAAAATTTGCATACAACGGTGCACCACACAGAAAACAACTTCGATAAAAACTACTAGCTTGCACAACTGAGCTATTCTTAGAATCGATACCACAAGATGAGAGGTCATATGGCATTGACTTCTAAGCAAAGCCAAGTTGTCAAACTAGTGGTTACTATAGAGCAATAGTAAATACCGTATTGTATTTAGGGTAGAAAGGCTCCCTCTGATTGGGGGAGCCCTTAGGCAAGGGGGGAGTGGAGGAGCGGACTCCGGGAGGCAGCAGATTCTGTGGGGAGCCATATCGGGCTCGTTGCTCCAGCTGCTCGGCGCGTATTTCGGCCGAGTTTTTCTCTTCCTGAATCAGTCGAATCTCCGAGTTGATGGCGTCTAGTTGATGCTGCAGCATCGACGCCAAGGCCTGAGGGTCATTGCCGGAACCGCCACCACCACCACTGCTTCCTCCATTCATCAATGGAGAGGCAGTGATCAGCTCGGCTGAAACAATAGGCAGTGTGGACAGACAGACAGACAGACAGACAGACAGACAGACAGACAGACAGACAGACAGACAGACAGACAGACAGACAGACAGACACACCGACAGAGAGACACACCGATAGACAGACAGACAGACAGACAGACAGACAGACAGACAGACAGACAGACAGACAGACAGACAGACAGACAGACAGACAGACAGACAGACAGTCAGAACTCACGCGGTGCAGGCGGAGGTATAGAGGAAGTGGCAGGGTTGTTGGGCATGATAGCCTCAGGATCAGCCAGATTGATCTGGGACGCACTGAATGCATGTTGCACGTTGGCTAGCACGTGTGCCTGTTGGAGTCTCTCCCATTCCTGCTCGTTCAGGGTCTGAACCTTGGCCGGGTCATCCAACATCATGCGTCCTTTCTGTCGGCGATGCAACGAATTTGCGGCAGGCGCAGGGGGTGGAAGACCGACAGGGGAAGGGTGCGGATGAGCCGGCAGGGAGACGACTGGAGGGGGCACGCCACCGTGCAACCTAAATAGGCCAGCCAGATTAGCTCTCGAATTTAATTGAACCAACGGTATAATGGCTAGTACGTCAGCGGATAAGCAGCTGAATTGCCTTTATAAGGCTGAAAGTCGGCGATTTATTGGTCTACTGATGAGTTTTAGTCTTGACGCAGACAGCAACAGTAACTAGCGGCCGTTTTAGGTTTTACAGCCAACATGGCACTACTGGTTCGTTTACAGGGTCTACTAAAAATGGCAGCATATCTTTTTGCTGTCATTTTCGCCGATGGTGACCAAATGAGCTGAAAGATGGAACATGTGTGCAGAAATAATGGGAAGTTTGGCTGCTAAAGTTTGTTCTACCAGGCTTGAGCCAATCCTGAGAAGATTGGGTAATTTCTAGGTATTGAGTTATGCCCGGTGCACCAAACTTTAGTAGCCAAACTTCCCATTATTTCTGCACACATGTTTCAACTTTCAGCATTGTATTTGCTCAACATCTGCGCACAGGCAGCAAAAAGAAATGTGGCCAGACTTTTGGAAAGCCTTGTACTTTTAGGGAGAACTCTTTGTCATGTCTTGTCTCCAGAGCCTTAGCACAAAAGTTTAGCCCGACCTGGTATGGTACTGTGCGGTGCGAATCTGATACAGCTGGTTCCTCATGTTCTCCACATCAGCCTTTGCCCCGTCGGTCTCGCGAGCATAGCGTTCCCTGGCCCTCTCCGCCTGGTCCAGCATCTTCCTGGCTTGGTCCAGTTCCTGGGTGAGTCGGTTCTTCTCCTCCAACGCCTGCATTCGCTCTTTGAGATGCAGTTGCAATCGGTCGTTTGACTCCGACAACAGCTTGTCCACTGTGCTCGAGAGACGTTGGTTGTGGTCTTCGTTCATCTTATCTCGTTGCACTGCCTACAACACGTGTACCCTTTCCTCCACAGTACACCAAGCATGATAAAACGTAGGTTTTTTGATTTTTTAAATGAAAGACAAATAAATTATTGACAGATGGGTGCAATGTTCATTAAGATACTTTGGTTGGTTCCTGAGATATTTGCCCTCAAAGTAAAATCAGAGATTCTGGTAATGAACAGCAGCCATTTTGTTGTTCTGTAGCCCTTCATAATAAAAGAGATTCCTACAGCTAAGGACTAACGTCACGAGACTTTACTGGTGAAACACTCGCTTGGTTACTTCACCAGTAAAGTCTGATTAGCCCCAGCAGTAGGAATCTGCTTTATTATGAAGTGCAACGGAATCACTCTTGTTCATTGCCAAAGTCTGTTTTGACTTTGAGCGTAAGTATCTCAGGAACCAATCAGAGTATCTTAGTGAAAATTGCACCAATCTGTCAAGAATTTATTCGTCTTTCATTCAAAAAAGATTCATTCAAATCGGTTGAGATTCTGGCACACCCTGTACGCACCCTTTGCAATTCGGCAGTGCGTTCAGTGAGCTGTCGTTCGAGTCTCTGAATGCGTTCTTCGGCAGAGAGATGTTTCTGTTCGGCGGCAGTCAGGGCTTCCATCCGTTGCTGGAGTTCTGCTTCGACGCTGGGCAGAGATTCTGCCTTCTTCAGCGACTGCGCCAACTGCGACTCGGCCAGTTCCAGTCTCTCTTGCAGACTGTGCACTTTTTCTTCGTTCTGCAACACTCACCTTACACTTGAACCAACATCCAGTACCTCTACCATATATGGTAGGAAATCTGGACAGAGGGGTACCGGTACGGTACCAATGCGAAGGTATGGGTACCATATATGGTACCAGCACAGGCCCTGAATGTGGGGGTACCATATATGGTGACGGTACCATATCCACTACCCTCGGTACTGGTACCGTATTATATGGTGTTGGTACCATAAACGGCGTAGTGCCTGACTGTATAAGGAGTAAATAGAGTTACCAGTCTAACGTTGGCGTCCTTGTTAGCGAGGTCGTGTTGAATCTGGTCGCACTGGTCTCGCATGCAGGTGAACTCCCTCTGGCTCTTGAGCAGACGGTCCTCGAGAGTGGCGATGCGCTTCTCCTGGTCCATCTTCTGCTCCTGACTCTCGTGCAAGTCCTGCTGTAGTCGCTTGTTGCTCTCCACCTTCACCCGCAGCTCCTCCTGCACGTTTGACAGGTTCTGCTCTAGCTCCCCTATCCTGAAATGAAACTCCCCTGTACTGCACAACCGTACCCCCACTACTTTATTCCACGGACACTCTATACAGTATACTATAGTCAGGCACTTAACGCCGTTTGTGGTACAGACACCATATCGTCGCCACTATGGTAAAACGAGCCAAGTAACAAAATGGAAAAAATGGAGTTAAGTGCGAAAAACTATAGCTAAAGCACCTAAAAAACGTTTTGGCAAAGGAACGAAGTCGAAATTGGCTCTGTGTCAGGAGATACAGCCATGTAATCAGAGGCATATGCACGGACATCACCAGGTGATCTTGGTAAAATGAGCCAAGTGCTTTGTGCTTTTCCTGCTAGCTGACTTAATTTAACACAACTGACACATGCATAATAGTTTGCACACCAAGTATGTACTTGTACTTTAGGTAAAAAATATTTAAACTGACATTGAAGCTAATTCACGAAAATGTAACAAATATTTAAAAGGCGATTTTCTACATTTCGACTTTCTGTTACTTGGCTCGTTTTACCGTAGTGGCGACGATATGGTACCCCCACGTTCGGCGACTGTGGTGGTACCATGGTACGAAATCTGAACCACCTTCCGGTACCGGTACCAACGCGAAGGTAGGGGTACCATGGTACCACCAAAGGCTCCGAACGTGGGGGTACCATAATGGTACCACTACCCTAGGTACCGGCACCATACACGAACCGGCACCTTATATGGTGTCGGTACCATAAACGGCGTTAAGTGCCTGACTGTACTAGATTAAAATATCCACCCCTTTCTTTACTCCACTCCCTCAGTTCTTTGTCGATTTGGCTCAAATTTTCAGCAATTATCAACAAGCTATACAAATTCAATTTTTTCGCAGTTCAGAGTATGGGTTGCCGGTTTTACGAAGAAAGGTCAAATTTGGCCATGTTTATTTAAACTCCCAGTTTTAGTGCCTTTTGAGCTAGAGGGGTGCCCAGTCAATATCTCATCCCCAATGGCAATACTAATCAATGCTGCAAGTTTCAACCGATTCCCTTTTTGAATTACCGAGAAAACCTGAATTTGCTTGCATCACCCTGATTATTAGTTTTCTGGTCAGAAAACCATTACAATTTGGAATTTTCGCACCAATTACTCATTAATCTTTGCTACAAATTTGACCATGATCCATCACGAACTCACCGAGAAGAAACCGATTGAGTAAAGTTTGAAAAAGCGGATGGATATTTTTATCTATACTCTATTATAGCCAGACAGGGGCAAAGGGGGTGAGGAGGTTGACCCCCCTCAGACTCTGATCTACCCCCTCAGCCGACCGCTACCCCCGTCAGGAATTTTTTGGAAGAATTTTGTTTAGAGAATTATGATAAAAATCTGCCTGGATTAGGCGTAAATGAGCTCAGAATAGCTTATTTTAACGAAAAATAAGTAAAAAACCACGATTTTAGCCAATAATCGGACTTTTCGGCTTACCACCTCCTCAGGAATTGAAAATTCTACCCCCTCAGCCGAAATGCTAGCCCATGTCTGATTATAGCAAAGGTCTAAGAAATTAGAGGTTTCATTCAGACTCAACAATATGTTTAAAGACGCACCTGGTTCCGAGATCTTTCAGTCTCTGGGCGTTGGTCTGAGCTTCGTTCTGCGACTTCTCCAGCTGTTCCTGCAGTTCGACCACTCGGGCGGCGGCCGAATCGCCCTCGATAGAGCCATTGGTCAGTGGCTGACTCTGACTGGACGCGGAAGACAGACGGGCCGAAACTGACTGAAGGTGTTCGTCCGAGCTCAATTTGCATATCTGCTCTTTCAGGGAGGCGTTCTACACCAACAACACCCTTATTAGGATGTCTGCATTAATTAGAGGAGAACTGACCTCGTGAGTCGAATTTTGTAGCTCGTCTTCCAAAGTAGCTACTCGCTCCATAGCTACCCTTAAGCGTTCGCGCACCTGAAATTTAGCCTACCTATACATGCAACAGTGGGTTTACACTCTCCACAGCAAAGGGCAACCCCCAGATCGGAATCACTCCTCAATCCGAGAGGATTGTTTCACGTCCCCCTCCAATTAGCAATTTTGCTAAAAATTCCTTGAATCCGATTGATTAATATTTTAGAAGAGAAAACAGCTAAAACAGGTGGAGGTCATTCACAGCGATTTTTAGCTGAATTTGTGCCCCGACAATAGCATTTTTCAGCGATTTATGCCGGAAATTACGATTTTTATTACTCTACACAGTTGTTAGGGTCAAAAATTAAGAAACTATTTAAGAAAAGCTTTTTAAGGCTCAAAAATCCTTTTTTGAAAAATCAGTATGGAAATTAAGGCAAAAAGGGGGAAAACTAACGTACATACATACAATTTTTTGTAAATTCTTTGGAAGCAGCCAACATTTTATCTAGCAAACTTCATAATACTTCTTTTGCACTGAGCCTAACAGCGACTGTTTAAGAAATGCTTCCTTAGGATTCACCTAGAAGTGTCTCTAAAGACAATTTCGCTGAAATTATGCAGTTATAGGCAGTTGTTTAGACCTGTATTGGCGTTTTCGAACAGGTTTTTCTTAACTGACTTGAGGTGCAAAAGTGGAAAATTTGTTGTAAGTACCTGTATCAGCAAGCTGGCCCCTTTAAGACGATTTTCAAAATTTTTTAAAAAAGCAAAAAATTTTTCGCTCTCTACAATTTTACGCCGCCCCTTTTCAAAAATCTTGCTCGCCAATGTCGGTGTCATAGTCATGTACCAGGTCACATATCGTCGCCACTATGGTAAAATGAGCCAAGTAACAGAAAGCTGAAATCGAGAAAATCGCCTTTTAAATATTTGTTGCATTTTCGTGAATTAGCTTCAACATCAGTTTAAATATTTTCTGACTAAAATACAAGTGCATAATTGGTGTGCAAAACATTGTGCATGCGTCACTTGTGCCAAATTAAGTCAGCTAACAGGAAAAGCACAAAGCACTTGACTCATTTTACCAGGATCATCTGGTGATGTCCGTGCACATGCGTCTGGTTGCATGGCTGTATCTCCTGACACAGAGCGAATTTCGACTTCGTTCCTTCGCCAAAACGTCTTTAGGTGCTTTAGCTATAGCTTTTTGCGCTTAACTCCATTTTTTCCATTTTGTCACTTGGCTCATTTTACCATAGTGGCGACGATATGCAGCGCTACCACTGTAGGTGTGTTGTAAAATCTGTCAAAGTGTCAAAATAATAATCAGGTATCACTGGAGAGCTGTGCTTGTGCGTGTGAGAGAGAGCGCGAGAGCGGCGCCTAAGATAAAAGGGAGTAATTTTTCATTATCGATCAGAATGGCACCGGTGGTAGGCTAATGGTCGCTCAGGAGCCTTTGATAAATGGATCGTCATTTACATACCGACTCGCCTAGCCTATAATTTGAGAACCATTCAACTGTCACCAATCTACAGGTACAGTGTGAGTGTATATTCAGCAGGTCTACCTGACCTTTATATGGGCAAAAGAGCTGGGGCTGACTGGGTTGGGCGTCTGAGGCCTCGATCCACGCTCTCAGAAATATTTTTAAGCTCAAAAGAGCTTATTTTAACCTATTTCAGTCTGACACTTAACGCCGTTTATGGTACCGGTACGTAGGGTAGTGGCACCATATATGGCACGAAGTTTGAACAGAGAGGTACCATATTATGGTACAGGTACCGATACCAAAGCGAAGGTAGGGGTACCATAATTATGGTACAACCACAGTGCCCGAACGTGGGGGCACCATGGAACCGGTACAAGTACCGTTTATATGGTACCACTACAGGCCCCGAACGTGGGGGTACCATATGGTGCCACTACCCTAGGTACCGGTACCATATATGGTACCTTCACCTTATATGGTGTCGATACCATAAACGGCGTCAAGTGCCTGACTGTATTTTATGGAAAAAAAGCCAAACAACCTTAAATTTAGCCAACATCGGACTTCAGGGGATAAGGAGAAACGCTTACCTTTTCATCGAGAGCTTTGTGGTGCTCGAACAGGGACTTGAGGGCTTTGAGCACTTCAACCTCAGACGAGACGCCGGCGGGACTCTGAGCCTGTCGCTTGACCACAGTCATCCTGAGGGACCGTTCGTGACGCGACACCAAGCACTCGAGATGTTCCAGCAACAGCTGAACTGACAGACCGTTTATATGTATTCTGCGCCCCAAACAAATCTATCAATCTTCTATTGTTGATGTAACTTTGGTGTTGGTCAATCAATTTAGCTGCTATTTTAACACAACATGCACATAAGCTGAGAATCTTTACGCTAAAAATTTTGACCAAGTCTGTTACTTAAACTGAAGTGCATTCTGGTGGCTGAAGTGACATACTTGACTGAAATTATAATAGTAAAAATTCTGTGGTTATGTGCACGTTGTGTCAACATTTCACCGAAATTGATTGATCAACACCAAAGCTACAGTAACACGAAGTCTGGGGAAGATAAATGCGTCGCCCTGTAGAATTTTAGACCATACTTTTTCAATTGCACATGAAATTTTGCTCGTACTCCAAAGCTATTCTTTCTCTTTGGCAGCTGTTTTACGTATATTGCGCATTCGTGTTCACTGCTTACCCTTGTGTTGTTCCTCTCAGCTTTTAATTCTACAATCTCTTCGTCTTTCTCCAACAGCTGCTCCCGGAGTTGATTTAGCTCTTTGGTTAAGGCTTGGAATTCCTGCAGCAAAACAATCATTAAGCGTGGTATGTAACTGTTGGTTTAACTAAGAGAAGAGTGTTTAGGTAGTTCAGGTAATTGCAGTCAAGGATCTGGCCGCTTTGCTGCTTCATGTAAATAAGCAGCATTTGTGGACAAGGATGTTAAACCACAATACGAGAAAATAGTCAAATCTTTACTATAAAATTACAAGTTTGAACAGCGAAAATAATAAATCAAGCTTTTGTACGTTTTAAATAATATATTCTAATCCTTCACAGAAAAAATAAATTAGTTATGGCATTACTAGGAAATTAGTGACACATAAGAAACAGTAATAATCTTTCCAATATTGAGTACCTTTGCTACATTAGTAAAAAGCCTAAAAAAGTTTCGAAGCCATTAACGCAAAAAAAACTTTGTTAATGGTAGTGGTATGAGCAGGTTAATTAGTGCCCAGATGAGTCTATATGACATCACTTGTTCTTTCTAAAGCATATTTGCCCATACATAGTACTGCAAAAGATACATCAAATTGCATGGCATGAGCACACTACGCTATGGAAGAATTTGACAACTGCTTTACGGTCACTTTAACTGGCAGATTACTTGGCAAGTGGGGCAGTCGCAACTTTTGCTGAGGGGCTTCAAGTAGGCGACACTCTTGAAGCGCGGCATGCTAACATTAGTTGCCTTTTTAGGGTCTGTTAGTTAGCTGGCCTAACCGACCGGAGGCGCTAAGAGTTAGCATGTCACTTACTGTCAGGTCGGATTTGGCGCCAGGGCCAATTAGGTTTTTAATAGGCAATCTTGAAAGGCTTTTGCTGGGCAGAAGCAGTTAGCGAAAAAACGGCTCAATTGCCACCCTGGCGTCTGGTGGCTAAATATGCAAACAAAATTAATCGATCATAGGCGGCAACGGCCGGCTCTAACGACTCGGAAATAAATTTTCAACCGCTGACACCACTGCAAAGAGCGTTGCTGAGCCTAGAAGCCGAATGGCTTTTAAAAAAGTAGTTAACTTTTCCATGCATACATTGCAGTCTCAAAAACCTGGATTACTACGTGAACTGACACAAGGCATTTGGAAAGGACTAGATCACTGTTGTAAGTAAAGACTAGATTTATGCGTTCATGCTTAATCGGGGCTCTCAAAAATTTAATATATCATTTTTCTAAAGCACTGCCCTGCCACCTATCTATGGCAAAACGCACAGCGTAATTAGATTGTCAGTTGAACGCTGCAAAAACAGAAAATCTAAAAGAACAGCAGGTACATGGCTTCTTCTGACATGAGGATGGAAAAACAGAGAAGAGGAAGACCACCTAAACTTACTCTAGACTGTATTTCAGTTGAAAACATTTGCCTAATCTATATCAATCATAAGCGTAAGCTTCCAGCTTCCCAATTGTCAGTGCTTCTATTAAGCATAATGAAGCCAATAATGACAGATTGTTTGTCTATCTTTTATGCTATGCATTCAGGCGAAGTTTGCAGCGAATTCGGCACTATTTAACAGGATTTCTTTAGAGGGTTATTACTACCAGCCTAGCTAAACTTTCCTTAAAGTCTTAACCAACCTAGCTAAACATTCCTTAGTCTAGAAATCACTGAACTGGTGGTTCAATCAGGCATTGCATGAAATTACCTCCAGGAAAGCCTTGATGCACTCTTTGCCGTGTCCTTTAGTCAAATCAACCCCCTGTTGAGCCCTGGGGGTAAGTCCATTCATTGGTTGGCACGGAATCTATCTAGCGTGACCGGGGACCGGAGTCAGTCAGAAGTAGCATTGTCCAGCGGGCAAGGTGGGCGTGCTTAATATGCATGTGGTGCAGCGAGCCGGGAGGGACAGCACGGTCGCAGACAACGACTGCTGATAATGCCAGCGGCCGGCGGGGAGATGAGTTTAATCAATACTTGGCCCTCACTCAATGCCACTTCCGGAAGCGAGGTAGCATCGGTGGCAGCCTCAGGTAGGTATGTTGCAAAGGGTTGAAGGCTGAACTGCGTTCGATTACAAAGGGATAGGTCTCAATCGAACGCAATTAGCCAGAACAAACATTAGAGAGGCCCAATCAGCAGAGGTGGTAACCAGAACCAGCCGGATAAAGACCGATTTGAGTGTTATGGCGCAAATCAGAACTCGGCCGGCCGACAGCAGCCGGTCGGTCGGTCGGAGGCTCTCTAACTTGGTTGGCGTGACAGCACGGCCGTCCCGAATGACAGTGAACCAGATTATTTTATCGGGCGCACAAGCACATTTTTAATCAGTCCATAGAGCCGGCCGGCAAGCCGCCACACCAAATTGGACGTCCAGAAACGGTGGGCAAAAAATGCCGGCAACACCTCTATTAAGCAGCCGGCAGAGGAAATAAAGTCGGGCCAAATTAAGCGATTCTAGACCCGAGCCAAACATCAATTAGATGCGGCCTAAAAACGGCACTGTTTAATTCAATTTTGGACGCAAAAAACAGCCAATCTCCTGGGCGAACCCACTGAAATGAATATGCCTTTCCTCGCGATCAGACCAGACCCGGCCGGCTCCTACGTCTTATTGATAACTGAGGAAAACAGAGAAATGACAAACAACCAGTGTGTATTTAGTTTTCTTTGGCTGGTTTCGGTTAATTGGATTAGAATAAGACCTTGTTTTCTGTTCATTTCTTTCAGGTGATCACTTGTCAGGTGGAAGTATGTGTTTTTTGTTTCTTGTGCAAACTCAATCGTTTTGCTGTTTTCTTTTAACTCTACAAAAATGATCTTTTTTCAAGCTTTAACCCATCGTTGAATTTCAAAAACTGAAAATCGATGCAATGACCAATGTTAGTTAACTGTTTTTTTTGCTGTGTTTGTGAAAGTTCAGCTGATAAATGAGAGCAAAGAAATAAGTGATTGTGGCTTTAAAGAGATATACAGCTGGAACTTTTGGACGGCAATTGAAAAAAATTGCTATATCAGATCACTCATGGCGACGCTTACACAGATCTCAAAGTTGCTTGCTAGCTTGTCTACTGAGACAAATCCGTTAAACTTTTGATTCATCGGTTGACATTCACAATGTAGACAACAGGGATTAGCCTATAACTGCAATTGAATGCCACTACTCGCACTCAAGTTAAGCAAATGCCTGCTAGTACAATGTACCTGTACAGATTTTTAGTGTCAACAGCACAAACTGTAAATCATTTCTGTACATGTTATATCTAAGTCGGCGGGCCTAAACTGAAATAGAACATTTATGACAAACTGGACCAGCCCAATTTGTTACGAGGTAGTGATTTCCCGTACTGTCTAATGTTACGTTAGGTAAGCATCAAATTTCGGTACCACTATAGGGTACTAGGGCGGTTGTGGGGTTACCCTTGCTAGCTGGAAAGGCAAACCCCCCACCCCGAGGCAGTTTAGGGACCTCGGAACCAAAAATACAAGTACTGTTAGACTAGTAGTGGCTGCGCTACTAACAAACTGGCTCAGAGATCACTAATTTTTAGCTAAAATGTGATAAAAATGCCCTAGAAAACAGAATTTGACTTTTCCACTGCTGATATTTGAAAGAAATCGGTGTTTTTAGAGGCCGTTTTGTAATTTTTTACTTGTTTTAGATTTGGAAGCTTAAAATAGCGATTTTGGCCTCCTTACTGAAAAAAGTGCGAAACGCATTTCCAGGCGTTTTGAACCTTTCTGAAAATTTTCACACCCCCTCTGGGCGAAATCCCCCTAGACGCCCTCAACTGACAGGAAACCCCTCCCCAAAGGCCGGCCCGGACCGGGACCAAACAGGACGGCGGTCTTTGAGGGTCGAACCCAAGTTGGGGGTGAGCAAATTTCCAGACCCACCGGCCCATGTATGCTCTGAAATATCAATTTCTGGTGAACTGGTGAAAAAATCCAGAGGGGGCATGTGGTTTTTCGTTGGGGGTCTGGAGAGCACAAAATTGCTTTCCCAAAAAAGGTCGCCAAAATTTTGCAGGGGGGCATGTCCGGCCAAGTGGGGTGCGGGCCGTCGAGGGGGTTCTGTTTGAACCGAAATATTTGTTTTTTCTCAAAAAAGGTCACCAAAATTATCGGAGTGGGAGGGTAGAGCCTACCGGCGAGGGAGGTATAACCGACCGAGGGGGCAAATATCCTCACCTCCGGGCCCATGTATGATTTCACTGTCTGAAATACTAAAAAGTTGCAAAAAATGTTAAAAAATACCCAAAAAATCGGAGGGGAGGAAGGAAAAAATCATATCTGGGGAGTCCAGCCTAAGTCGGTGGGGGCAGATCCTCGTTACATACATACATGCATGGTTGTTTTAATTGCAAGCAAAGCTAGTAAAAAAAATCATAATTTTATGTGAGCCAGTATTCTGTTCGCACGCTTCCCTATTTACGGGCAAGTGTTTAGCGCCAGCGAAAGTCTCAGACAAATGCAAAAGGTTTACCGAATCTGCTAGCTACTAATGCGCAATCCAGTGGACAAAGTTTCACTAAGAAAAGCGAACAGCAGACCCCTCTGTAAGCAATGACGCCCGTTGGTAGTGGAGCTGGTTTAGGGCGCATTTTACGCAAATGTGTCCCTTGATGTCGGTTGCCTGGTGTCTAATGACCCACTTCAAAAGACATACACTTATACACGGCCCTTTGGCCGCGTCGACAGCAGTTTTTGAGTCTGAGAGACCACTTTTTTGCCGCTGTCATAACTTAACCATAACCGCCTGAATCAAAACAACTGTAGCGTCTGACCGATGCCATAAAATTATGTACTACTGGACGGGGGAGGCAAATAAATCTTGAGAACATAGATCCTATCTTGAGAAACATCATGTACATACTGTATGTAAACTGAGAATAAAAGAGTATAGAAGGACCTACTAATACAAGCGCTCACCTTGTATCACTATTACTCCTCACTTGTTTCAGTATAATACTGTAGTTTAGGAAAAGTTATTCTTTAATGAAGCAACATTTAGAATCAAAATTAGACAATCATCATAACGTCATCATAAGGCCGAAGGGGGTTGGGGGGCCTGGCTCCGGTCTGAGCCCAAATTCTTGGGAGGTGGTTGGGCACTAAAAACGCTCATAGATCGCAAAAAATCGAACTTTTTCAGGTAGAAATCGAAGAAATTAGTTGAGAGAAAAATCGGCTTCTGAAAAACACTGCACAGTAGGACACGAATATCTTAGCTATGAGAATTTGGATAATGTTTTCTGAATTCCCCAATTTTAGCATCCTTTCCAGCTACAGGGGCGCTCAGTACGTCGAACCGAATGATAATAATCACTCCTGTTTCAAAGCCATACTTTTTGAATTACTAAAAAATTAGAATTTCGTAGACCACCTTAATTCTGAGTTTTCGGCTATCATCAGAACCAGGAAAGGCTAAGCTATATTTAAAAAACGAGCAAGCTGTCGGTTTTTTGCGATTAACTCTTTACGCGGTCGTTTTTTGAGTCGTCGTCCAGCGCTTTTTGCATACATGGGCCGGGGTTTAGCCGTACCCCGGCCGGTAGGCGCTACCCTTCACCTAGGCCCCCCTCTAAAAATTTGGCGACCTTTTTTGTGAGAAATCTTCGCAAGTACAGAACAGTTCGGTCAAAATTCCCTCGACGGCCAATACCCCATTCTTAAGATTTTGGCGACCGTTTTTTGGGAAAACGATTTTATCATCTCCAAGTGAACGTTCTGCCAAAAAACCTCAAGGCCGGTTCACAATGCAGCGGTAACGGACGTGAACGGACAACAGACACAGCGGACACGGTTCACAATGATGACCGTTTGTGTCCGTTCATGACCGCTGGGGTTGGCCAACTTTTAACTTTTCAGCGGTCTCAACGGACATTCAGCTCGATTACCGCATAGTCACAGTAGCAGAAAACAGGAAAAATGGTTCAGTTCAATCTAGGGCCAAAAATTCCGCGGCTTGGGGCAAACCGGTCACGCTAAAATCAATGGCGCAAAAATATTTTTGCTATCTGCAGCGGTTCCTTTTGTGTAGCATGAGACAAACAAACGTGCATATTTAATACGCTGGGAGGCTTCATTACCATATCAAAAGCAGATAGCGGCTTTTCACTCTGCTGTTTGTCTAGCATGGCAGAGGAGTTGCCAGTCGCTCTAGAGGAGCAAATTATATTATGCGTGCTAGGCAGGTCGGAGTTATAGGACCAGCAACAGATAACATGACGCCAGCCTACACTCAAAAATTTCACTAACTGCCTAAAGGGAAGAAAGCCAAAACACTGTAGGTAAATCATTCCAAGCAGACATAGGTTGTGCACATCTATGTCCGTTTGGTCCAATGTATTGTGAAGCTGTGTCCGTTTGGCCATGTCCGTTGGTCATGACCGCTGTCCTATGACCGATTCCGTTTCATTCTGAACCGGGCTTAATTGACTGAACAAATAAGAACTCATACGAACTACACAAAAATCTGATGTTTTCCAGTGCTGATGAGACATTTTTTTGCCTACAGCCAAGATACAGCAGCAACCCAATTACGCTGCAAAACGTCTGGGCACTTGGGAACAGGCTGCAAACCTGACCTGACTTGCATTATTCATTAACAAAATTGATAATGTCGGCGCCATAAAAGGCACTTCGCCAGCCAGATAGACAGCTTTGTTTGTCGTGAAAAACCACATGCCATCCTCTCTACCGGCCGACACTACTATACACTCACCCAGCACAAAAAATCGGCCACCTTTTGCGACATACAGTACATGTCACAGGTCATCGGTCGAACGGGAGACCTGTTGCCGGCCGCGGGGGGTCTGAGCCCAAAGTCTAGGGGGCAGGGTTGGCTACTAAAAACGCTTTGGTGCTAAAAACAGCAATTCTGGGCTAAAAATCGCTAAGTTGGGCTCAAATACAACTAAAAAGTGCTGTATTTATTGCATGCGATTTTAGTGCCACGAAATTGTAAAAAATCGCAAAAATTTGCTCAAAAAAATTACTTGCCAGGGCCTAAGTACACCGACATGTACGTACGTTGTAGGGAAATCAGAGTAGAAAGTCGTGGAAAGCCAAAGACTCCGTAAATTTTCTCTTTTCATCTTTCTACTGGAGAAAGAAAATTGAAAAGTGGATTGAGACAAAAGTACGTGTCGGGAGCGAACAGGAAAAGAAAAAGGTAGCGTTATTGTGCGTTCCCCTGCTCGGGCGGCATTGTTTGTGTGTTTAGGCGCCGTCTGCGTCAATTCACGATCAATGGGGTGAGCCGAGCTTCACCTGGGGCAAATCCCCGGCTAACAAAGTGAGCAGCAGCAGCAGCGTCGGCAGCGGCCGGCGCCTTAATCCCGCCGGTCCAATATATGAAAAGACAATTATGTCCGGAATGTTACACCTCCCCTGCTGCGGCCTAACGCTTTTGCGAGGGCCGGTTTTTTTTTTCTGCAACGCCGCAGCACTTTTTTGCCCTTCTACGCACACGATTTATTGAATGGCCTAACTGCGCCCGTTATTACACACCACACAGTGGCTGCGGTTCTCACAGAAAAAGTCAGCGGTTCAGTGGACTGATTTTGGACAGAAAACTTTTTAGTCTTTGCTTCTAAAATGGCTCTGTTTTAGTCGCCGGAAATCCGCTCAGAAATTAGACCAATTCGGTTAGAACAACAAGCAAATAATTAAACAATTCTACGTACAGTGCAAAAATTGCATGGCGTGGTGCGTAAATTTAGAAATGGGACCTGCCTGTATCAAGTGCAATTTGGTTTAAACCAGCCCCAGGCGGCCGCACCCCTGAGCCGGGCTGTTAATCGTGTGTAATAATAATTTATGAGCCATTACAGGCACGTTTTCAAGCCGGTCGGACGGATTAGCAACAGCACTAGCTTACAACTCTAGTCTCAACTTTTTTCTAGCACGTAAAAACGGCCATATCTGAACATTTACAAGCAGTCGGCGTTTGCTCTCGCACTTTTACTGTCGCTTGTAAACGGCAGATAGGCTCGGCGGACCTATAAAAATCTTACATAAATTCTATGTCTGCTTTGTTGACTTGACGATGAACTTAAGAATTTCTCAACTGACACATTTGATACAGTACAAGCATGATTAAAAATCTAGCCACTAGTTCTGGGACCCCAAAACTGCGAGTAAGAGACCATACATGTAACAGGGGGTCTGGGGGGTCTGCCCCCCACCCGACTTAGGCCAGACCCCACCCCGGATGGGGACCCCCAAGACGATTTCGCCGACCCCACTCCGATTTTTCTGGCAAGTAATTTTTTGAGCAAATTTTAGCAATTTTTTACAATTTCAGACACAAAAATTGCCAAAATCGCCTGAAAAAATGCACTTTTTAGCTGTATTTCAGCCCAAATTAGCGATTTTAGGCGATTCTTAGCCAAAAAGTTGCGATTTTTTTCGATTTTGAGCGTTTTTTAGTGCCCAACCCCCTCCCAAAATTTTGGCTCAGACCCCCCCAACCTCCCTCCGCCTTCGGCGGATGACCTGTTACGTACATGTATGTAAGAGACATATACAAAAATTCTAATTTTTAGAGGCAAAAAAAGAGGTGGACAATTTTCCAAACAATGAAAAATTGTACCAGATACCATGTGGAAAATCTAAACAAGAATGTAGACACCGCATTATTATTATTATTATTAATATTTTATTATTCAGAGTTCATTGTTGCAAAACAATATAATTAATAACAGTTCGTAAATTGGCCAGTCCAGTCCAGTCTGGTATCTTAGTAAAATTGTGTCAATAAAACTTCTAATAAGCTTCAATTTTTTCCACTGCGCATTATTACTCATGAGATTTTGTTTACGCAGCCTAAAGATTGCAGACAAATCAATACTCAAGTAAGCGAAAAGGGTTAGTTTGATTCACTCGCGAATCTGGATGACGCATTTTTTTTATAATCACATATTCTACGTGAACTGCAGTGATCGCTGCATTAAATTTAAATACATTTTTTTCATAGGAAACTACGAAAACAACCTTGTAACAATATATTTTTATAGCTACTCATTACTTAGGAATGTAGACCTTCTGTTTAGTTAAACGTTAAGCCGCCACTCATCGCCCAAGCATGCAAGCAAAGCAAGATGACCGGTCAAAAACTTTTAACTCAATGACGCAGGTAAGAGCCAAACAAAAAGACAGGCACGTCGTAAAAAGTTAAAGAAAACTCTCAGCTCGCCAGCAAAATCTAGCGATTTGTCTTCCGGCTTTAAAGTGCCAAAAGCCAAGTCGCTTTTGAGTGAGACCGCCGTTAAGCCGGCGTTTAAAGTCTCCCCAGGAAGTTGTTGGCTTCCCCACAAACACAACAAACGCGTCCCCGTAAATTACACATCGAATTTTGATTAAACTGACAGCTAAACATTTGTCCTTCTTGAACTTCCCGATTTCTCGAGATATACCGAATCATTATGTCACATGGCACCATACATGTAACAGCTCTGGGCCGACCTGGGGGTTGGGGGGTTTCCTCAGGTGGGGGGTCGAGTTGGGTTTCGCCCAGAGGGGGTCAAAAATTTCAAAAAGCTCCAAAACGCCTGAAAAAGCGTTTTTAGCACGTTTTTTTAGTAAGGACGCTAAAAATCGCTATTTTAAGCTGCCAAATAGCGTTTTAGGGCTAAAAAGAAGCAAAAAAATGACAAAAAGGGCTCCCAAGAACCCCGATTTCTCTTAAATATCAGCAGTGGAAAGGCCAAATTCGGTTTCCAAAGGCTTTTAAGCGAATTTTAGGCTAAAAATTAGTGATTTCTGAGCCAGTTTGTTAGTACTGGAGCCACTACTAGTACTTGTACCTCTCTCGGGGGCTTGGCCTTTTCAGCTAGGGGGTAACTCCCCAAACCCCCTAGTACATGTATGCATGGCACCAATACAACATGATCCGGGCTGTGGGTGGGGTCGATTATAGGGTTTAGGGGCTCTAGGACCAAACAGGGTGTCCGTTGGTCGGCCCCGCCACCCGACTTAGGCCAGACCCCCCGATCGACCGACCGATGTTACATGTATGTCCAGGGGTTAGGGGTCATAGATTTAAGGTTTCAGGGGATTCAAAAGCGCGAAAAAAGCGTTTTAATTAGTATCAGATTAATTATAAAATTATATTATTAGTATCGTTTTAATTATTATCGTTTTATTTTTTAGCCCACCAAGCATGTATGTATGCAAAAAATACGATTTCCAGCATACATGTGCTGGAAAAATCAGGAGTGGTCTGGAGACCTTGGGGGGTCCTTATTTAAGGCGAAAATTTCTCCCTCAGGAAGGGGGGTATGGGCCGACGAGGGGGTAAACCCCTCAGGCTCTGACCTCCCCTACCCCCTCAGCCGGCCGCTTCCTCTCTCAGGAAGTTTTTGGAAGAATTTTGCATAGAAAATTATGATAAATATGCCTGGAATAGGTGTAAATGTAAATTTTAATGAAAAATAAGCAAAAAAACCTTGATTCTAGCCAAAAATCGGACTTTTTGGTTTACCACCCCTCAGACCCCCATCAGGCGCTCCTACCCCCCTCCCTCAGCAATTGAAAATTCTGCCCCCCCCCCTCAGCCGAAATGCTAGCCCATGTCTGCCCCCAGCCGATGTATGATTTCCAGTGCAAGTGGTACTGTATAGAGTCAGAGTATGCCGTTTGTTTGTAAAGCCGGTTGGAGAAATGGCTGACAACAAAAGGAAGATATATATGTAAATATATATGTTTAAAGCTAAAAACAGCTGAGCTGGTGTAGCTGCTAATAGAGACAAGAGTAGAGTGGTAACGTGTGGCGCGGTGGAAGGAATCGATGTGTCCCAATTTGGACTGTGGCACCAGTGAAAGGCATTGTGAGTGTGGGTGGCAGTCCGAAATGTTTACTAAATCAATAACTCCTATTAGCTCCGCGCTGCTCGCTTTTAAAGCGCCGCGCAACATTATATTACGCACAGAGCTGCTGCTGCTGCCGGCCGAAAAAGGAAACCAGATATTCTTCTTGGAATCAAACACTGAATAGGGAATATTAAGCGAGAGACCGAAAAAACCGACATCCAAGAGCTTGGCAGCGGTCCCTGCACCGATCGATTTCAAAATATGCAGGCAGGCGCACCCCCAGTCGGCCCAAAAAAGGGCAAGACGCTAATGAATTAACTAGCCAACCCATTGACTGCATTAATCTGAATGGCAATTGACTTTAGACTCGTTCTCTCTTGGGAAACCCAGCCGCCTTTGATTTGCAAGCGGATTCTCTGAATATTTTACCTGAGGCACCGGTTGTAACTGTAATTCCAACTGCCTTCTAAGACTTTCTTTTTCCTTTTCGCAGTCGCGTAAATGCTGCTGACAGTCTTCGAGCCGTCGTTGTACTTCTTGTAACTGCTCAAGCAGCTTGTCGCGCTCATCCAGCATATTAACCATGAGCTGCTCGAATTTTGACTCCTGCCCGCCTGAAAAAGACCAATTTTGGAGTGAAAAACTTTGATAATAAATTTGTGGGAAATGCAACGACTATTAGCAACTTTCCATTTTTGAAAACTTCAATTTTTGAACACTGAAAAACTTTCAGCTCACACTTTCCATTTTTATCAGTGAAAACGAGCTTGAAACGAGAATAAAAAAAATGAATACTTACTGTAGGGTTAAAAAAGTTTTGATTTTCAGAATTTTAATCCTTCAACCATTTTTAAAATGATTCTAGCACTATTGGACTAACAAACAAGCTGTTAGTGTTCTTCGTGTGAACGTGTTGTTTGTTTAGTACCTTTTTCACTTTCAACTGACTACACATTAGTTCAGGGTTTATGCGAGCAAAAAGGTTAATGATTCCCCGAACAGGCAATTTCAAATGGGTAAAAACTTGGTAAACAAAATACTGTAGCACAGACATGGGCAAAGGGGGGCTGAGGGGGAGGTAGCCCCCTCTGGCTCTGACCTACCCCCCTCAGCCGGCCGCTACCCACACTCAGGAATTTTTTTGGAAGAATTTTGTATAGAAAATTATGATAAGAATATGCCTGGATTAGGTGTAAATGAGCTCAGAATAGCATATTTTAACGTATTTTAATGAAAAATAAACCAAAAAACCTTGACTTCGGCCAAAAATCGGACTTTTTTGGCTTACCACCCCCTCAGGAGCTCCTACCCCCTCAGGAATTGAAAATTCTACCCCCCTCAGCAGAAGTGATAGCCCATGTCTGCTGTAGCCTAAAATTTAGCATAAAAACTCAATGGAAGATACTCGCAGACAGACAAACATATATAACAGAAGCTTTAGCGGTTGCCCCTTTGGCAATCGGCAAAGGTCAATCGCCCGATCGGAAACAACGAGACCATTCTCCTCCTATGAATTCTCAGCTACGTAAATTTTTGGCAATTTTTACAATAATATATTTGCTAAAACCTTGTTTTAGCTGCGTTTGAGCTCATATTAGCAGGTTCTAGTGATTTCCAATCCAAATTACCGATTTTTGCCACTCAAATTTTCTGCCTATCCAAAAGATCAGTATTATTCAGCCAAAAAAGGTACAGATTTCAACTACCCTCCGGCCCTCAAGCTAGCAGCGTCGAAAAGGAATTTTTAACATACAGACTTGATAGTCTATAATAAAAGGCTTAACGCGTGCCGCACAGGCGAGAGAGAGAGAGAGAGAGGAGTTGCAGAGAGGAGCAGTCGGAATTTGACAGCTCATTTGCATTTGGTAAGGTGCCTGCGAGATTGTCGCAAAAATCGATGCAGCCACCTCCTCCTTTGCAAAAAAAGGGCCGGGTCTGCCTGGCGGCTGGGCCCGGCTCCATCATCCTTTTTCTCAACAAACTAACAAGGCTCTTAGTTTGTGATTTCGGTCACTACAACTCCTCATAAGTCCATTAAGAGCGCTAAGCTCCACCGGCCGCCAGCGTCACTGATGGGCCGTGAGTTTATGGAGCCGGTGGTGGTGGTGGCAAAGTAGTCGGAGGAGACTAGAAAGGAGAGCACCGACAGAGGCGGCTAGACCAAAGTCGATGCAACCTGGTGCTGGGGCGGCTTTTTAGTGGCGGCGCCCGCTCGAGACCAAATTAGCCCAAACGGCTACCGCTCAAACACACGCATGATTACTTTAGTCCCTCACACACCCACCACAAATTCACATACACTGCACCATTCACGCACGCACCAGCGCTGATATACACGCATACATGTAACAGGGGGGTCTGGGGGGTCTGACCCCCACCCGACTTAGGCCAGACCCCCCCAGATGGGACCCCCCGAGACGATTTCACCAACCCCCCCCCCTCCGATTTTTCTGGCAAGTAAATTTTCGAGCAAATTTTTGCAATTTTTTACACTTCCACACACAAAAATTGCCAAAATCGCCTGCAAAACAGCACTTTTTAGCTGTATTTCAGCCCAAATTAGCGATTTTTGGCAATTTTTAGCCAAAAAATTGCGATTTTTCTCGATTTTTGAGCGTTTTTAGTGCCCACCCCGCTTCCCCAAAATTTTGGCTCAGACCCCCCCCCCCCGGCCGGCGCCAGACCCCCCAACCCCCCTCCCCCCATCGGCGGATGACCTGTTACATGTATGTATACACCACATCCCTTACTACTCAACACTCGCTCTTTACAGAGCTGCTTGCTTTTCTAGGTTTCTGTCAGGAACTGTTTTTTTAAATTTTGCACGGAGACACCCATACATGTACTAGGGGGTTGGTGTTAACCCTCCTCCCGGAGACAGGTTAAGGGTCCCCCGACCCCTAAAATACAAGTACTAGTAGTGGCTCCAGTACTAACAAACTGGCTCAGAAATCACTAATTTTTAGCCTAAAATTCGCTTTAAAAAGCCTTTGCAAATCGAATTTGGAGTTTCCACTGCTGATATTTAAGAGAAATCTGTGTTTTTGGAAGTCCTTTTTGTCATTTTTTGCTTGTTTTTAGCACTAAAACGCTATTTGGCAGCTTAAATTAGCGATTTTTAGCGTCCTTACAGAAAAAAACCGTGCTAAAAACGCATTTCCAGGCGTTTTGGAGCTTTTTAAAATTTCGAACCCCTCCCCCCCTCTGGGCATACCCCCTAACTAAACCCCTCGCTCCAGGTCGCCCCGGAGCTGTTACATGTATGGAGACCCCAAGCAAATGCTGGACTGTATAGAAAATCTAGTAAGCTCGGTGAATCGGTATGAATCATGTTCTTGTTTGTTTTGTCCTTTTCGACAGCTGAGCAGACATGGGCAAGGGGGGGGCGGGGGGGGGGGGGTTGGCCCCCCCTCAGCCGGCCGCTACCCCCCTCAGGAATTTTTTGGAAGATTTTTGTATAGAAAATTATGATAAATATATGCCTGGATTAGGTGTAAATGAGCTCAGAATAGCTTATTTTAACGTATTTTGATGAAAAATAAGCCAAAAAACCTTGATTTTAGCCAAAAATCGGACTTTTTGGCTTACCACCCCCACACCCCACCCTCAGGCGCTCCTACCCCCTCAGCCCCCCCTCACGAATTGAAAATTCTACCCCCCCTCAGCCGAAATGCTAGCCCATGTCTGCAGCTGAGGACACCTTTATGTTCTTTTTAGACCTATTCATTGGCTAGCCCTGTCTACAAGCCCTTTGCTGTCATTTTAGTGAAATCTTAACGAAACCAATTATAACCGAACATCGTTTTTGAAGTCCCATTAATAAACTTTGCTCGGCAGAGAAACACAAAACCGAAAAGATGCAAAATAATCTCCAACGCAAACATTGAACTAACTCACATCACATGTAAACAGATCTGGAGCCGTTTCAAAAGGCTAGGCAAAATTTTCAGCAAATCGCCGAGTTTCAGATGCATTTAAACAACTTTTTGAGAAAGAAAATAAGATTATTAGCGTTTTTGAGTGAATTGGCCACCGTCAAGTTTTTGGCGTCCAGTCTAAACCAGCATTCTACTTATGCTATGAGCAGACATGGGCTAGCATTTCGGCTGATGGGGGTAGAATTTTCAATTCCTGAGGGGGGGGCTGATGGGGGGTAGGAGCGCCTGATGGGGGGCTGAGGGGGTGGTAAGCCAAAAAAGTCCGATTTTTGGTCAAAATCAGGGTCTTTTGCTTATTTTTCATTAAAATAAGTTAAAATTAGCTATTCTGAGCTCATTTACGCCTATTCCAGGCATACTTTTATCATAATTTTCTATACAAAATTCTTCCCAAAAATTCCTGATGGGGGGTAGCGGCCGGCTGATGGGGGGTAGATCAGAGCCTGATGGGGGGGCAACCCCCCCCCTCAGCCCCCTCCTTTGCCCATGTCTGGCTATGAGGCATGTACAAGTTAGCTAAAGTAATAAATTTTCTCCTTATTTCAACTAAAGCCTCCGCACAAACGTAATAGGGGTTTTGTTCTTGGCCACAGTTGCTAGGGTCAAAAATTTTTCAAAAAAAGACTATAGTTTTTAAAAAAAAAGCTTTTTTTTGAAGGCTCAAAAAAGTTTTTTTTGAAAAATCAATAAGCAAATTAAGGGAAAAAGTGGGAAAATTCACGTACATACATGCAATTTTTTGTAAATTCTTTGGAAGCAGCCAACATTTTATCCAGCAACCTGCGTAATACTTCTTTTGCATTGAGCCTAACAGCGACTGCGTAAGAAATCCTTCCTTAGGTAGGATTCACCTAGAAGTGCCTCTAAAGACAATTTTCGGTGAAATTATGCAGTTACAGGCAGTGTTTAGAGTTGTATTGTCGTTTTCGAACAGGTTTCTCAACTGACTTAAGGTGCAAAAAGTGGAAAATTTGTTGTAAGTATCTGTACTAGCATGCTGGACCCATTTCAGACGATTTTCAAAAAAAATTTTTTTTTAAATTTTTAAAAAAAAAGCAAAAATTTTTGGCCTTCAAAAAATTTTTTTAACAACTGTGTGGGATCTGCCCAGTAACCAAACCACCACCTAATATGGTCAGACCAGGGAGTAAGGGGGTTTACCCCCCACGCCGGCCAATACCCCTCGTCGTTCATACCCCATCCCGGAGGGAGAAAATTTTTGCTATTTAGGCGGTTTTTGCACTTTTGTGGGACTCCCCAAGACTACCTCCCCACCCCCTCCGGCCCATGTATGCAGAGCACCTACTTAAAACGAATGACACCCATACATGTAACAGGTCATCCACCGAAGGGGAGGGGGGTTGGAGGTCTGGCGCCGGCTGGGGGGGCTCTGAGCCAAAATTTTGGGGTTGGGCACTAAAAAACGCTCAAAAATCGCAATTTTTGGCTAAAAATCTGCAAAAGTCGGCCAAATCGTCTCGGGGGGTCTGGCCTAAGTCGGGTGGGGGACCAGACCCCCCCAGACCCCCTGTTACATGTATGATGACACCATACCCGATTTTTCTTGGACGCAATTTTTAGGCCAGTTTTTTTAATTTCAAACATGAAAACTGCTAAAATTATAATAAAACAGCGATTTTTAGTCCAGATTAACCATTTAACTATTTTTTAGTATTCTACCGCACCCCAAATCTTGGGCTGAGACGATGAAACCGGTTTTTTGGCGGATGCCCTGTTAGAGATGTATGCGCCTGCGTAACGAAGTAATCGATTTTTCTGATATGCAGTACAGGGTAGCTGCTATAATAATGCTACCGACAGTTCATGGTTTTTTGCCGCTAGTAAACGTGATTTGGCTTCATAAATAATGCAATCACTAGCATTTGCTTTACATAAACCACTCATATAAATGCGTTCTACCTGTTTATAAGTCTTCGAGCCATCCTAACCATACATGTAACAAGTCAATCGCCGAAGGGAAAGGGGGTTGGGGGTCTGGCGCCGATCGGAGGGGTGTCTGAGCCTAAATTTTGGGAGGGGGTTGGGCACTAAAAACGCTCAAAATCGCTAATTTGGGCTGAAATACAGCTAAAAAGTGTTGTGGTGTTTTACGGGCGATTTTGGCAAATTCTGTATTTGAAATTGTAAAAAATCGCATAAATTTGCTAAAAAATTACTTATCAGAAAAATCGGAGGAGGTCTGAAAAAACGTCTCCGGGGGTCCCCATTAGGGGGTCTAGCCTAAGTCGGGTGGGGGCAGACCCCCAGACCCCCTGTTACATGTATGATCCTAACTAGAAAACCCCTGCTATTTCCTTTACCCGTATACGAAGGTTTAAGAAAAATAGGAATCTCGCATTACAGATAGAACTTTACATAAAATCCCAAAATGACGTCAATGCAAATTAGATTTCAGAATAATTCAGTGTCATTTAGTGATTATTAGCTGTCCAAAGCAATAAGATCGAGTGAAGCTTACTTCTACAAAAACAGGGTTAACAAGTCAGAGATGATATGATCAGCAAACAAATAACTAAAACACTAAATTTGGCTTGGGTTATAAAATAGCTATTATATGGCTAACTCAATGCCTTTTCCTTGACTCATATCGCTCTTATCGTCACTTTGTACTTACATGCAACTTTGTACATGTGTATGTCTGGGAATAAACTTACTTACTTACTTGCTGGGTTCACACGAACTTTAGGCTTAGGCATACATGGGCCGGAAAAATCCGGAGCGGGGTCTGGAGGTCTCGCGAGGCGGGGTCCCGGAAAAAAGTCCAAAAACTCATATTTTGCCTTAAATAAGCGAAAATTTTCTCCGTTCGGGAGCGGGGTCGGGAATGGCGGTTTTGGCCGGTGAGGGAGTAAACCCCACCCTAATATCCCGCGGCCCATGTATGGGCTTGGGGGCATACATGTAACAGGTCATCCGCCGATGGGGGAGGGGGGTTGCAGGGTCTGGCGCCGGCCGGGGGGTCTGAGCCAAAATTTTGGGAGGGGGGTAGGACACTAAAAAAAACGCTCAAAAATCGAAAAAATCGCAATTTTTGAGCTAAAAATCGTCAAAAATCGCTAATTTGGGCTGAAATACAGCTAAAAAGTGCTGTTTTGCAGGCGATTTTGGCAATTTTTGTGTCTGAAATTGTAAAAAATTGCAAAAATTTGCTCAAAAATTTACTTGCCAGGAAAATCGGAGGGGGTCGGCGAAATCGTCTCGGGGGGGTCCCATCCGGGGGGGTCTGGCCTAAGTCGGGTGGGGGAGACCCCCAGACCCCCCTGTTACATGTATGCTTGTGGGTTACCCCGAACTAGAAAAGCCAAGTCTCTCACACCCCCGATCCGAAAGTACCAGTAGTTGTAGCCACTACACATAACTAACAAACTATAATAATTTTTAGAGACTAGTGGCCTTTGGCAATGGAATTTAGCGTTTCCGCTGTTAATTCAAAAAGTGCAGACATTTCTAAACGCGTTTTTTGCTGTTCTATGCTTATTTTAGCCTCATAATTAATTAACAGGTGGTAAAAGCGCACATAGCTGTTTTAATGGTTTTGAATTTTTATTAGGCGAAACGCCCTTGGACCCTCACGGTCCGGTTCTTTAAGGTGGTTGGTTTTACGCCTTAATTCAACCTCACACAGTCACTCGTTTTGTTCATTCTTGATGGTTAAAGAGCATGAAACTTCCGGTTACCGTTCATTTTAACAATCTGAGACTCCTCTACTAGTAAGGCAGAACATTTCCAAATACTGGTTTTGGGAACAACTTCTGTTTTTATAATTACAGAAAGCATACATGTAACAGGTCATCCGCCGAAGGAGGGAGGTGGGTTGGGGGTCTGAGCCAAAATTTTAGGAAGGGGTTGGGCACTGAAAAACGCTCAAAATCGAAAAAATCGCATTTTTTTGGCTAGAAATCGCCAAAAATCGCTAATTTGGGCTGAAATACAGCTAAAAAGTGCTGTTTTGCAGGCGATTTTGGCAATTTTTGTGTCTAAAATTGCAAAAAATCGTAAAAATTTGCTCAAAAATTTACTTGCCAGAAAAATCGGATGGCAGGGGGTCTGGCCTAAGTCGGGAGGGGGGCAGACCCCCTGTTACATATATGACAGAAAGTAAAACACACTTAGTTTTGCTCTCGCGCAAAATAAGAATATTTTTTGCAGCTCACCGTTCGTTCGGACAGAAGGCTTTTCTCTTGAATAAACTTTACTTTATACAAAATGTATTTTGGACCAAAAACAAACAGGAGATAAGAGAAAATCACAGAAAAGTAACCGTTTCAGTTTTTGAACGATTGTTTGTTGGGCATAACGAACAGATTTCACAGAAAACCATGGCTAGCCTTGCATGCAATAAATTATTATTACTATACTACACATGACTATTACTGTTTAAGGCTGTTGCGCGTTTTAAACGCGCACCAATTTCAAATTATCGGCCAGTAAATCTGCGCGTCTGTTTTTTCGGCTCTAAAACGGATTGGCAAAACCAGTTTTGGCTGCCAAAACGATAAAACCGTGGCTAGACGGTGAAAATACTTAAAACACCGAAACAGATAGTTAAACTGTCTTTCATTAAAAATAAGAACTGTAATTTTTTAAGAGGAGAAAGTAAAAAAAATACCTTCGACAGAGCCATCATCAGAGGCACCGCTAACAACAACTGCATTTGTTGCATCGTTAGAATCCTCAGAAATTGTTGGCATCACATCACACATCATGTTCACATTCCACATGATCAATCGATAATCGGCGCATCAGCAGAAATCGATGATAATCCCACCAAATATGGCAACAGGAATAACAACAAATAATACTGATGAAGTTCAGACCACCACAAAATTATAGCGGAATGTCGAACGTTCGGGGCAGATTTGGTCCGAGCAAATTGCCCAAATACGGAAGAAAGAAGAAAGGACTAGTCTAATATGCTAATAATAATTGTCAGCTAAGAAGCTTGCCAACCAATCCACTTCATTTCGTCCTCTCCATCAAGATAAGAGGAATTCCTTTTTCGAAATTGGAGTAATGAGCGAACGCCTATAAAAAAACAATTGATTCGAATCATCATAAAGAGTAAAACAAAAAAAATTAATCGACTTTTAAACAAAAAATAAACGTGGAAATTAAGAAAAACTTCCACTTGAATAACTCTGGCTGCTAAATCGATTTCGTTTATACGTAAATTGACGAATTTGCAGCATTTTACTGCTATACATAAACCTTTACCCCTTTGTGAAAATCGTCCCCTTCCCTAGGCGAACACTAAACTTTGTTCGCGTACTCCCTAAACAAATTTCTGTTCGTATGAAACACTAACAACAGGCGCTGAACTTGCAATTTGCGTTCAGAAACCCGTCAACACGTGGCACGCACAATTTTGGTACTCAAATGTAGTACTAGAGTGCGATCAATAGCAGAAAAACCGAATGCATCCATCCATACCTTAAACGCTATGCCAAAAAACTCAATGTCGCATACGTAGTTGCTCGTTTACCGGATAGTGGTACCACATATGGACCGGCACTAATACTGTCAAAATATATGGTACCGTCACCATATAATGGTACCGCTACCCACGGCCATAGGTGCCGGTCCGGTACCTACTGTTGTTTGAGTATGAGATTTTCGTTTGGTTTGGTATGGGTAGTATTCGCAAAAATACCGGTATACCGGTATTTATTCGGTATTTGCTGAAAATGTTTTACAAAGTCAAAACACAGAATTTCCCATTTGCAAGTAGGGATGGGCACGAAAATTATTAGAGGCTTATTTATTTCAGAGTGGTCTGGACACGTGGCCTATTAGAGGGCGCGGCTTATTTCTTTCAGCTCGATTTGGGGTATCAAAAAGTGCCAAAAAAGTAGGGTTGGGGTATTATTTTCATCAAAACTTGTGCAGAAGCTCTAAATGCTTGAACGTGGGGGTACCATATATGGTGCCACCAGTCTAGGTACCGACACCATACACTTTACTGGCACCATATATGGTGTCGGTACCATAAACGGCGTTAAGTGCCTGACTGTCTACATAAAAGACTGGAAGTGGGGGTAAAGAGCCAGAATGCAAGAATAAAGTAGAAACGACGCCGAGCTAACGAGTTCGGTATAATTGAGTGGTTTAAGGAGCAGAACAACTGTTTGAAACAGTTTGTTATCGGGCCGTTTTTCACGCGGCCACACTTCCAAATGGCACAGGTTGCTGGCTGCGGTGGTGGAATGGAGCTATCTCTGTTGTTCTAGCCGAAATTTACATATATGAACGGCGCTTCTAACCGAAATTTACATATATGAACGGCGCCTCCTATGTGATCGGCTTGTGCGGACTGCTACTTTGGCTGGCCACCATGGGCTACATTCTGCGACACTACTTTCTGCCTTATTTCTTCCATAGCCCCGCCCCCACAGATGAAAGTGCCATCGTGGGAATTAAATACAGAACAAACAAGGAGAGTTTAGTGGAAAGTTTGGCCAGAAGCATTCGCAATGAGCGCAGCAAATTGGGAGAGAAACTGGTGGCTAATGTGGCTAGAAGAGTGCGTGAGGACAAAGAAGTTGCCTGGACCAAATATTTGGAGAGAAAAAGACAAGTTATGAAAGCTCATTTTACGGTCACCCAGAGTTGTCCCAATTTTTATAAGACTAACTCGGCAGATACCGTCTGATGACTGGTTCTACGATTCGCTGTGCCATTCCATGCCTAGTAGCTATCGATGATCTTTGAATTGAAACCTTTTACAGATTTACAGTAACTCGATTCATTTATAGGTTTCTTTTAAAAGTTCTGCGCTAGCTTACTTGGCATTTGCAAAAAATCTCGGTTGTCAGGGTATTTTCGACTTGAATCTACAGTCGCCTTTATCGATTCTAGTCTTTGTAAGCGTGTTTCTTGCGTGACAGTTGAGCAGATGAAATTCGTATTATGTTTGACCATCATTTTCAAGACTTTGGCTCACTTGTAAACAGGATCGTAAAGTGTTTGGGGTTATCCCCAATTGCAAAAAAAACAAAACCCTCTACCCCTCTCCAAGAGTAGCTTTCACATATACTGAGCTTAGGGTGGTTAGTTAGAGAACTGAACCTGCAATTCAAAGGTTCGATTCCCAGCTGCACCATTCCAGATTCCTTACATTTTTACCCTTAATTAGGAATTTGCGTGTGTTCACAACTGAATTCAAAATGCAGAGGTGTTTGAAAGCTTTTTTGTCTGTTTTTAGCTGCCAAACCTAATTTTGCTGCAGTTTTACTGTTAGTATTTTAAATATAACGGGCTTTTGACGCATTTCAGGCGTTCTGGCGATTTTTGAAAATTCCTGCCTCTTCTCTATTTGAAACCATTTGAATCAACGCTTGGCAGGTCAGGTACTAAAAACATCTACCCTACCGTCACCCTCAGGCCATATCTACGTACAGTATGTACAGAATGTTTCAATTTTAATTCAAAACGCGCGTGACTCACTATATTTGTGCGTGATAACTAGAGTGCGAACAATACCTGAAAAACCCAATACCAATTCTAAATCAGAAGTTTATCTCAGAAAAAAATAAAAATTGAAGATTTCTGACTGCCCTCTGAATCTCGAATTTTGGAAAGAGTAGAACTTTTCTCACTAATAGGAATGAATGACAAAAATACCTGACAATCCGCGCAATAAGCTATGTAACAGTCTTTCCTTTCAAAAATGTCTCTTTAGTTATGCATCAATCGTTTCTTTCAACTTTTGCACTTCTAGCTTCTGTTCCCATGCAATTTACTATGTCGAAAAAACCATGTTCAGATAGTCATTTTAAAAAGGGCGGTTACAGATTTCCAGAGAAAAAATGCTTCTATGTTGGATCTCTCTCTAATTAAATTTTCACTAGTACTATAACATACCGTATCGAATTCAAATCGCCAAGCTTATATATACCATATGCCATACCATAACAAAGTTTGCATCCCTGGTGATAAGTTACAGATAGTCGGGGCTTGCGAAATGGACCTGGTAGGTCTGTGGGAAACATATATGTTTTATGTATATGTTTTAAAACATAAATATGTTTGTTTTTGGGAAAACATATATGTTTATGTTTCTCAATATGTTTGCATGTCAAATATGTTTTGTATTTATATGTTTTGAGGCCAATATGTTTCTGGAAACATATACATATTTTTGCTATAGGAATTCATGATTTGAAGACTTTTGGTTGCTGTTTGACAGTAAACTTTTCCAAAATCTGACTTTCACTTAAACTTATTGAATCTGAGTATGCTATCTAAATTGTTACAAACCGTTTTAAGCAGGAAATTCAGAATCTCAAGTTTGAATTATCGAAAATTAAGACAAAATATAAGTAAATATGCGACTGTTACACAAATATGTTTTATGTTTAAAAATATGTGCATATTCAATTTTCAAAAACATATAACTATATGTGTTATTTATACGTTTGATTGGCGAAAAACATATATGTATAGTTATATTAATATGTTTTAAAAATTTCGATATTTTCCCACTGTACCTGGTAGGTCTGATCGTACGGCCGTAAGGCCCCCGCACATCGGATCGGATCAGAAGTTGCAGATAGAAAGAAGTACTTAAAAATTCAGTTTATCCATTACAGTTTGACGAATCACTTGACACAGTCACAGACATCATTGCAGAACGGCAATGAATTGGTGCAGTTGGAGCATTGGCACTGACTCTTGACACACTCACCTCTCAAACAGTTTTCTGGCTTCTGGAAACACTCGATGGCACATCTCTGATCCGTACAGCCTAAACCTACAATGTAGCTACAACACAACAGCGCATTTTTTGGTTTGGTTACGTAGTGCTTTATCCCAAACAATAGGACTTAAAAGATAATTCAGAAATAAAAAATGTCCTACATACTGGCTCCATATTGTGCAAGTTTGGTGCCAAAATTCCAAGCAGCACTGTAGCTCAAAGGGCACTAAAATTAGGGATTTCAAAAACGTGGCTAAATGTGACTTTTCTTCGTAAAACCAGTAAATGATGATTCTGAAGATTTTCTAGTTCCAAAAACACCGTGAGCAAGGTTTCTATGATGTGGAAAAGAGTTTAAGAGCCATTTTATATAAGAGCGGTACAATGGGCGGCGGACGGCCAAACCTGACCCCACTTTTTATTGGCTCATTTGAAAGTCCTTTACATGGAATGTTTAAAACCGAAGTATCTCCCGGATTTACCCACTACTGGGCTAGAAAAGTGGGAAAACGCCCAGGGCACGATTTTCGGGCATTTACGGAAATTGTCATTTCTCTTGAACCACTAGGCCTAGAGGGCCCAAACTTTATACATTTGTAGAGGAAGTGTTGTGCTACAATAACTGTTGTTTGTAGCCGCCTAGCCTTCTCCATAATCTACTGTCGCTACAAGGCATGAAAGTTTTCAATTTCCTTTTGCACACTATTTGGACTAACCATTGGCTGTTTATCGCAAACAAATTTTTTTGGCAAAAGTGGCATATTGCAAAAAAATGAAATTTTCGTTTTTTTGCAGAATATCTGGTATTTTGCTGTTTTTTGGCACAATCTAGTTGTGCTAGCCTATTTTTCGGTGGAAAAATCGATTCCGCATGCCAAAATTAGGTATAGACAATGTTTTGCTTGTAATTGGAAAAAAATCTTTTTTTTGGTTTTTACTGCATAATGTGACAGTTTCGATTTTCTGCCTAATATAGTTGTTGTAGACTATTTTGTAGTGCAGAAATCAATTCTGCATGTCAAAATTACTTAGAGCCAATGATTTTCTTGTATTTTTGTTATTAGTTTATAATAAATAGATTTGACGCTCCTGTTGACATACTCGAATTGCGGAAGCTGAAACCCAGATTGCTATGTGTGCAGTGGCGTATCCAGGATTTCGGAAAGGGGCGGGGTGTAAAATTTTGAAAGTGACTGGTTGGGCTCCGCTGCCCAACCATACATGGGCCAGAAAAATCCGGAGGGGGGTATGGAGACCGCGGGGGGTCCCGAAAAAAGGCCAATTTTGCCTTAAATTAGCGAAACTTTTCTCCCTCTTGGAGGGGGTATTGCCGGCCGACGGGGTATTGGCCGGCGTGGGGGAGGGATATACCCCCACACCCCCGGCTCATGTATGTGCCCAACCAGGGTAAGAAAATTTAGCAAAATTTGCCTTCAAAAACGCGTTTAAAAGACATTCCAAGCTTAAAATACGTGTAGTACTTTGTGGAGGGAGTTGTCATCATCCCAACTTTTGGTAGTTTTGACCATTCTGAAAAAGAATAGCTTACGAACTTGCAAGGAATACAGTGGCGTATCCAGGGGGTGTAGGGTGTGTACACCCCCCTTTGCGGTGGAGGTAGGAAGAAAAAGTCAGTCAAAAATATATGAAACTAATGAATTATGTACTAAAACTGTCTATTTTGTGCTCAGAATGCCTTTTAAATGCTTTTTTGAAGGCTAAATTTTCAATTTTTTCTCGCCTTGGTCGGGCATAAGCCCAACCTTTAACCACTAAAACTTGTAACTTCTGTTAATTTTAAGCTCAGACGGAACGTCTTCTAAACGCGCGTTTTTGAATTCAAATTCTTCTAAATTTTGTTACCTTCAGTCACTTTCAAAATTTTACACCCCCGCCCCTTTCGCCACTGCAAACATAGTAGTCTGGGTTTCAGCTTCCGCAATTCGAGTATGTCAACAGGAGCGTCAAATCTATTTATTATAAACTGATAACAAAAATACAAGAAAATCATTGGCTCTAAGTAATTTTGACATGCAGAATTGATTTCTGCACTACAAAATAGTCTAGAACAACTATATTAGGCAGAAAATGGAAACTGTCACATAATGCAGTAAAAACCAAAAAAATTGAATTTTTTCCAATTACAAGCAAAACATTGTCTATACCTAATTTTGGCATGCGGAATCGATTTTTCCACCGAAAAATAGGCTAGCACAACTAGATTGTGCCAAAAAAACAACAAAATACCAGATATTCTGCAAAAACAACGAAAATTGCATTTTTTGGCAATATGCCATATTTGCCAAAAAAATTTTGTCTGCGATAAATAGCCAATGGTTAGTCCGAATAGCGTGCAAAAGGAAACTGAAAACTTCCATGCCTTGTAGCGACAGTAGCCGAAAAACTGATATGAGCACCTCCAGTTTGGAGCGTCGATTCTAGATTACGGAGAAGGCTAGGCGGCTACAAACAACAGTTGGTAGCACAACACTTCCTCTACAAATGTTTAAGGTTTGGGCCCTCTAGGCCTAGTGGTTCAAGAGAAATGACCATTTCCGTAAACGCCCGAAAATCGTGCCCTGGGCGTTTTCCCACTTTTCCAGCCCAGTAGTGGGTAAATCCCGGAGATACTTCGGTTTTAAACATTCCATGTGTAGGACTTTCAAATGAGCCAATAAAAAGTGGGGGTCAGTTTTGGCCGTCCGCCGCCCTCCTGAAGAAAACCGTACCGCTCTTATATAAAATGGCTATTAACATCTGGTTCATTCATTTGTCGAACTTCCTACTACCGTAAAAGCTGTGTTGATTAACAACTGATTCAGTGCGTTGACTCCAGAAGGTGCAGAATTTTATCTATGCAATTTTCAATCACAATTTGAGTGCCGTTTCAGCTACAGGGCTGCCCACTCAGTATGTTATGCCCAGTGGCAAGAACAACAATTCCTGCAAGTTTCAAAGCCTCCTCTTTGAATTACCTGAATAATTAGACTTTCCGTGGACCACCCTGATTCTTAGCTGTTGCTCATAAAGCCCGCACGAGTTGGAATTTTCGTGCCAAAGCCTAATTTGTAGCTAGTTTATGTGTAGATTTTTTGCTGAAAATTTAGCCAAATCTTTAAAAAACTGGCCAAGAAGAAAAGTCTGGTGTCTAAAGAAGCTCTGTCGTGTTCTTGAAGACAACAGACAAAAAGATTTGAGTGAATGTCGAAATTTTTATCTGTATGGCATGCGAGTTGTTTAGCTTTAGTATATACTACTAAAATCTCTATATTTGAATGGAAACTTTTGCAAGAATATCTGATAATGGACGTACGCGGGGCAGTGAGGCAGTACTGATTCCGTGCCAAGTAGTTGTGCACATCATCAACAGTAAAGGTATATCCATAGGCAGCGAATACAATCTCTTTATCGCTGCTGTAGGAATCGTCCTTAACACTGACCAGTGCAGGAGCGGCGAACGTATAGCGGCCGATTTGTACAGGAATGTGGATATAGCACTTGCCATGTTTCGCGTCTACATACATGTGGTTGCCCTTTGTTACACACCTCGAGTTTTCTCAGTCGGTTCTGTTTGAGTGCTTAAAACTAGTGCGTTTGCGTGCAATCAAGTATTTGACGCTTCGCATAGGAAGACAGAATGTATTTTTTCTAGCTCTTATACACAATGAGTTGGGCGTTTTGTTACATAAATAAGTTTAGTAAAGTGGCCGCTACAGAAGAAATCGCCAGATTACAGATACATTTCGGCATCCCTATTGCCAAATATTTTTTTGTAAACTTACAGAAACTATTTACAGTTTATACCTATTTGACGGACTTCATGGGAGAAATCTGTCGTCGTTAGATTACAGGGATGTTTTGGCATCCCTATTGCCAATTTTTTGTCGAGTTACTGAAACTATTTCACTGTGATAGTTCTCCACGATATTTTATCGGATATCCGATAGTGGACGGCGGATATGGGAAACAAATTTTTAGGCGGTGTGTAGCAAAGGGTTATGGCCACCGTAGTATCGATCGATTTCGAATCCAAAGTAGGTGTCGGCGGCTCGCCGCTGCCGCCACTGCCGGACACACTTCTGAAGCTTCCAGTGCCGCAACACTGCGCATCTAAATCTTACTTCTACTTCAATATGCCTTAGGCCGATTTCTACTCCTTCCAGTTACATGGCACTGGCGCTTTATCACGCTATTTACGTAGATCTTTGCATACTAATGGATTGCCAGTCCGCAAAAATCTAAATGGCGAGCTAGAGCGGCGTGATAAAGTGCCAGTGCCCTCTGACTGACAGAAGTACAAACAAATCCCCTTAGGGGCCGTCCATAAACGACGTCGTTCCAGAGCGGGGTTCCAGATGGGGGTCTGCTGAAATGCGACGATAGATGACGCACTAGGATGGGAGGGGGTTAACAAAAACGACGTCGCTTTTATCGGAATTTTAGGATACTTGAATTGCATTATTTTCGATTTATGCACATTCTGTCGAACGTTTCTACACAGAAAAGCTTCCGAGAGTGGTTGTAGGGATTTATTCAATTAATTGCGCTGTATGGTAACAAGAAAACGTTACAGTACTGTACGTACTGCCCTTTTATCGGGGGGGGGGTCCCGAAGAAACAACGCAAGACGATTTTGGGGGAGGGTTGGTCGGGATCGGGATTTTGGAACGACGTTGTTTAAAGAAGGCCCCTTAACCCATTGTAACCTACCGCATTTTTCATCTACCCAAACGGAATTCCAATTAATTCGGCGCCCTTTGTCGATACTTTAGTTATCAGAAATCCGATAATTCCCATGTATTAGGATAGGAACTAACATATCGACGGCGCATGTTTAGATAGATTACGTATCAGGTGCTCCCAGAGTCAGCTACTCCTATAGGAGTAGGTAGGTTACAAAGGGTTAATGCTGAAGAAAGGTCAATTTCTCTCCTGTATCCAAATACTATGTTCGCTTAGGTAGGGGCCGTCCATAAACTACGACGTTCAGAGAGGGGGTGGGGGTGGTCGGTTGAAGGTCGGAAAACGTCGCAGGGGGTGGGGGGGGTTGGTGTCGAAAACGTCAACGATTTTTAGGTGCCTTAAGTTCTTGTCCGCAACTATATTACGAGGAAAACTCAACGCAGTTTATGTTTCCAACCGCCAAAATGGTAGTTCACTGTCAAAAAGTTTTTTTACAGCTTCTCCAGTGTCATGTCGATTTATTGAAGATTTTCTAATGTCGGACACAGTACCAAGTTTAATGGAGGGGGTCAGCCAAAAAACGTCGTTTTTAGGGGGATTGTGCTGAAACTGTCGAAAAGCGTCGGGAGGGGGGTGTGATCCAAAATTTTGAATTTTTGAACGTCATAGTTTATAGACGGCCCCTTAGCTAAACTTGCCCCCCGAAGTCTGAAATAAATATGATATCAAACATCGACAGGTTTTGATATTATTGGAACACTGTTGACAAATATATTAAACCAACACTGACTCTGCAAATTCGTGCTCGAAGCCTTTGTATGGCCAAGCTGGTTGAAAAGCGTAAAACACCCTTCCACACACTTCATATCTTCCTAAAAAGACGTCGTCCGTGTGCTGCGAGAATAGGAGTTGACTATCTATACATAATTGTAATTTTCCACATTACCAAAGCTTACAAAATTAGATCTGAGGCAGGAAAATGGGAAGAAATGGTTTGGTAGACCGTATAAAGGCCAGGATGTCTGAAAAATAGAAACTTTTTGTTGCTATCATTTCCGCAAACCTGGACCAAATTCTTGACTGAAATTTTAAGCGTATTGTAAATGCTAAAATCTTGGAAATTTTTTGTGTTAAAGTTTGCATCAGCATTAGGCTTTTGACCCAATCCTGAGAAATTGAAGAGTATGTGATGTGGAGTGGAGTAATTTCAATACTACCTCTATACAAAAATGTTATACTGTACGTTAACTTACGATAAGATCCCTTGGTAGTGAATACGGGAGAGGGTTGACAGACTGGGTAGACGTGAAGTTGAAGATCACTGGCTTGGTAAGCACAACATTTGACGTTTACGTTTCTGATTGGTCTGCCCCCACTGTACAATACTCTCAGATTTTTAAGCACAATCGTGCCATGATCCTCCATGTACTCTGTGAGTGCCAGACACCGATCTGAAAATTCCTGCAGTGATTATCACAATCAATCATAACAGAGGCTTTTTGGCAGCATTTAAGCCCAAATTAGCGCATTTTATGATTTTCAGCGATTATTGATCGTTTTTCGAAGTTGGACTCAGACCTAAGGCCGGGGCCAGACGACCTCTAGCCTCTCCAACTTCGGCGGATGATTTGTTTGTTACATGTGTGCTAAGAATGTTCTTCCCGAAAAAACATAATCTGAAAAAAGTCCATAAATTTAAGCTAAAATAGTTATTTTATGCGATTTTTTAGTTAAAAACGACTGATAACAATTACAAGAACGACAGCAACAATAGTGAGAACCAACGGCAAATACTGAATGAGAAGGAAGATTGATTATCATACCTACGGGCGCGTAAGTGCAGCGTTTGAAGCAGAGGTCCCAACCTCCCCCTTCTTTGAAACACCACGGCACTCTAGTTCCCCCTTTCTTGTGACCGATGGTCCATCTACAGTAGTTGGCATGATCTCCTTGTAAAAAGTATTGGCGTTTCTCGGCAATCGACCACGCCCTGCAGCGTTTCCCGTCCCAGGTGACGTTTTTGGTTCCAGTGTACAAGTTGACAATATCTGTCTCGTTCCTGTTGCACTCTACCACGTCATTGGAGGAGTGTGCACAATCCATCGTCTCATCAACACACGAGTAATCTGCAAATAAAGGATCAATACAACAGATTTCTTTCTTTTTGCAACTGTAAATCTGTACCGATTTGAATTTGAATGAAAGATGGATAAATTTTTGAATAATTGTTAAATTTTTATTGAGATACTCTGCTAAATTCATGATCAAAGTCAGAACACAACCGAGCAGACTTTTAACTGTAGCATCAGTGTTGCCAGGTCCAAAAGGTCGAATCCCCCTAAATCACGAAAAAAATCCCCCTAAAAATACCAAATCCCCCTAAGAAATCCCCCCAAATCTAAATTCAATTTTGCAGCCGCAGAATGGTATCTGTGCTGTTTGTGTAGTGAAAGGACAGTAAAATTATTACGAATTTGTAGTTGACTTCTTCCTAATACTGCGATTATCAAGGTATTTGCCTAATTTTCTGTTAATTTTCTAAAAAAACAGCACACCTGAATGAGAAACTAAAACGAAAGTTCACCGTTTTTTAGAGAAACGACGCAAACACATGATCTACTGAGCTTCTACTTGCTACACAACACAACCCTTGGTAGAAACTTCTGTAATAACGTAAAACTGAAACATGAAGAAAAATTGGCACTCAGAAATCTGCCTTTCAGTGCGTACAGTAGACATGGCTTCTGATAAGGGTCTACATGTTATTTAAAAAAAACGCGCTTTCCGTGAAGCCATATGAGCTTTTCGAATTTTAGTTTAGCTTTCTTTTTTACTTTATAACTTTTTGTAGTCAAAATGAGCCAGAGATAGATATGAATATTATTAACCATTCAAAGCGAGTCCCCGACCCACTTTGTTACTTCCTGTCTACACAAATAACGTACGTACTGCAGCTTTCATTGTAGATTAATGAAAATTTTATCACTCACAACAATTTTGTGCCTAGAATTTAGGCTGAAAATTTGAGTTTTCAAATAAGATATTCAAATAGCTCAGGGCGCAATTCAACTGTTATGCAGCAAATTTTGTTTGATCTACCTAAAAAGTAGTACGAAATAGCCAGAATCGATTCTGTAGCTTCCTAGACACTCCTGACAAGGTACCTGGGTTAAATCCTCTTGAATTTTAAATTTTATGCTAAAATATTTGATTTTCAGCAATTTCTGGGCGAGATTGAATTGCCCCTAAAGCCCCCCAAATTATGAAAAATCCCCCAAACTTTCCCCCTAAACCCCAAATCGAAATTTTGCCCCTAAATCGGAAAAAGTCCCCCCAAATTTGGGGGGAATCCCCCAACCTGGCAACACTGGGAGCAACCGTTAATCTTAACCGATTTGAATTATCCTTCTGATATGAAAGATAGATTAATTCTTAAAACATTGTTGAAATTTTTATTACGAGACTCTGCTTAGTTCCTGAGATCTTTGCCCTCAAAGTCTAAACAGATCCTACTGCTGAGGGCTAACGTAACGAGGCTTTACTGGTGACACTCACGCTCTATTTTGCATCAGTAAGGTCTCGTTAGTCTCGTCAGTTTGTTACAAAGTGCAACCGAATCGCTCTTGCTCATTGCCATCATCACTGTTTAGACTTTGAGGGTAAGTATCGCAGGAACTAGGCAGAGTATGTTAATAAAAATTGCATCAACCTTTGAAGAATGTGTCCCACTTTTATATAAAGATTCATTCAAATTTGTTCAGTTGTTTTTATGCACTCATTACAATCCAGACTGTTGCGCAAGCTGCTTCTATAGGCAATTAAAGAATATGATTAAATACAGTAGATTCTGTCCTCATTTATCATTGTTTGTTTGGTTGACTGTTAGTTATATTGTTGTGTTGTGTTACTGGTCTCCCAATACAATCCCTTCAGCAATTACTCACTCACCGACAGCAGGGTTGGGACAGGGAGGGAAGCAATACTCCCAAACTCCATAGTTGGTGACCTTGTCATACTGATCATCAGGAGGCATGGAGGTATAGCACCAGGGAGCTTTGGTGTACACGCCAGCGCTGACTACGCAAAAGTTGTGAGCAGGTCGAGGGTCGTGCTCATAGGCGTGTTTCAAGCATGGTTTCCCACTGCGAGTCTGACTCTTGATGCCGAAATACGAACCAACGTAACATCTTGGAGTTCCCTGGTGTGCACACTGTCTACTCTCGTCTACACAGCCAGAATCGGTTCCAGCTGTAAAATTTGCACACTGTAAGACTTCAATTCTTTCATAATTAGGTGCCTTCAGTTAGAAGAATACCTATGACAGTTACGCAATCGTCAAAGCAGTATTCGCGCTTGGTCTTTGCAGTGAAACACCAGGGTCCCCAGCTGCGGTCTGGGTTTCTGCAGTAGTTGTGATCCAGGAATTTGAGCGTTTTGTTCTGTCGGAGCCAGCTCAGACATGGTTTTCCGCTTTTGGAGGTGTTCTTCTTGCCTATGTAGGACTCGAATGGTCGGCATGCTGGCAGTTTGTTGTAAGCGCACTCTTTGCCATCTGGTAGTGTTCTTGCACACACAGCTCCTAAACAGTTTTATTAATTGTGTTAATTATGACAACTACAATGACGACGACGATGACAACGATGATGATGACGACGACAACAACAACAACAACAACAACAACAACAACACCGACACTGACACCGACACCGACACCGACACCGACACCGACACCGACACCGACACCGACACCGACACACACCAACACTAACACCGACACTGACACTGACACTGACACTGACACTGACACTGAGAAAGATGACTACAACAATGACAATAAAGATGATACATTATACCAGAAGGGGGGATGGTGCAAGGGTGAAGGCAGTACTCCCAGTCATCTCTTCCACGTCCATAAAAGCAGAAGGGAGCCTCATATCTGCTTAAGGTCATTCTACAATAGTTGTCATGGGCTCCTCTTCCACGTGACCACTCCTCCAGGTAGGGAGGGGCGTCCTTCCACAATATGCATTTGCGGCCATGGCGGGTCTCAGTCTCCATTCCCATGTAGTGCATCTTTTCTAACCTACACGCATCGCTGCCCTGGTACACACACTTCTGCTCTTCATTCACACAGTGGTAGCCTAAAGCACTGCCATCAGCACTATACTACTTTTGTAAACAGCACCAAGTTTGGAATCAGGACAAGCTTTGAAGCAGAACTCGATAGCATAGGGGTTGCGTTGTGTGACACAGTACGGCAAGGCCGCTTGGAATGTCCATCGGCATTGGTTGGTCAGATTAGACTCAAATCCATAGTCTTTCTTTTCTTCCTTTGTCCAATTCAGGCATCGTGTCCCAGTGAATGTCTGTCTCTTGTTGCCATGGTAGAGATGGGTGTGTGGTGGATAGAACTGCTTTGCACAATTATGCCATTCGTTGATTAGTACATCATCTAAGATTAATGCTATTTGCAGGAGAGGAGAGGAGAGGAGAGGAGAGGAGAGGAGAGGAGAGGAGAGGAGAGGAGAGGAGAGGAGAGGAGAGGAGAGGAGAGGAGAGGAGAGGCGAGGCGAGGCGAGGCGAGGCGAGGCGAGGCGAGGCGAGGCGAGGCGAGGCGAGGCGAGGCGAGGCGAGGCGAGGCGAGGCGAGGCGAGGCGAGGCGAGGCGAGGCGAGGCGAGGCGAGGCGAGGCGAGGCGAGGCGAGGCGAGGCGAGGCGAGGCGAGGCGAGGCGAGGCGAGGCGAGGCGAGGCGAGGCGAGGCGAGGCGAGGCGAGGCGAGGCGAGGCGAGGCTAGTTATGTAACCTACCCCGTTCCTTGCAAGGATGGAAGCAGTTCTCCCTGTCCATTCCGCGACCAGAATCGCTGTCAACGAAGCACCAAGGTTGCAGTCTGTCGCGACTGACTTTGCACAAATTGTGGATGCCTTTGACAGCATACTCAATTTGCATCCTTCGGTTCCAGCGACGACAACTCTTGCCAGAGAGCCCCTGGTACTGGTACTCGTAATGAAAACCTTTGGTGCATGACGTTGTGTTAGCCATGGCACAAATGCCTCCGTACTGTTTCACCACACACGGCTCCAAATCCTGCTCTGATGGTATGACGCCGACGCGCGATGCATCTGTAATGGATTGACAGTCCGCAAAATCTAAATCACGAGGTAGAGCGGCGTGGCATACCTGCTACTGAGTTGAGCTGAGCCAAGAAAATGCAGCAAAGAGCTCTGTACAAACAAGCCACCATCTCGATATAGTCGTTCTTTGCTTACGAATACTAACCGATGCCACCCAATGAGCAGACCACTGATTTCAGATGCATTTGCTGCTTCATTTGGATTAAAATTGGTGGCTTTTCCAAGAATGTTTTGTAATAATTTATTTTAGTCAACCTGTGTACAGACAGTAATGTATGAAGAAAATGCTTGATTAGTAGAGTTATTGAATTCGATCACTTCCAATCCAAAGTAAGTGTTAGCAGTGAAGAAAAGTCAGCTGTTCACGTTGTTGCAGCAAACGTTGGCCAGATTTGGTTGCTCGGGAAACCGTCGAACTTATGTTTCAAAATTTCAAGCGTCAGATAAAACCCTTTACTTCACGGATTTGGCCAAATAAAGCCGGCACAGTTGGTGTGGTAGTTTAGGCCGCAAAGCCACTATGCGCGACGTCGTGCGCTCATCCACTCGACGGGGCAAGTTCCTGGTCTTAAAGAGTTGGTCGTCGGCCCAAAGCCCCACCCAGACAACCAAAAGCTGGTTACAGCTACTAGGTAAATAAATGGGAACCGACTGAATCTGCCTAAGCACCGAAAGCCGTTCCCCAAAGCATGCTTGTGTTGGAGGAAAAGAAGATCAACGACGTAAGGAGCTGTCTGAGAAACCAGCAATAAGGCCACGCGGTTTAGTTCAGCTCGCCGGTCAGCCGTTGGGAGTGACTGACAGCACCATGACGTCACCACGCCAGGCGCTCTCTTAGAAACTGGCACCCAACAGCATGGCTAGGAGTAGGTTGGCAGTGAAAGAAGGGCAGACCGTCCGAGATGACGATTTCAGGGGTCGCGAAATGGACCGCCCAGGTCTGATCGTAGGGTTGTACATCGTACGGCCCCCGCCACATCGGATCGGATCGGATTTGCCAAATATTTTTAATTTTGTTATATAGTTTTATTTGATCGGAAACACTAGGCGGTATGCAATGCTATAGACGGTGTAAGGCAGTGGCGTATCCAGGATTTTGGAAAGGGGGGTGTAAAATTTTGAAAGTGCCTGGTTGGGCCGCTGCCCAACCAGGGTAAGAAAATTTAGCAAAATTAGCCTTCAAAAACGCGTTTAAAACGCATTCCGAGCTTAAAATTAACAAAAATTACAAGTTTTAGTAGTTTATAATGGCCTGGTTGGGCTTCTGCCCGACCAGGACGAGAAAATTTTGAAAATTTAGCCTTCAAAAACGCAACTAGAAGGCATTCTGAGCACAAAATAGACAGCTTTAGTACATAATTCATTAGTTTCTTATATTTTTGACAGACTTTTTCTTCCTACCTCCACCGCAAAGGGGGGGGGTGTACACACACTACACCCCCCTGGATACGCCACTGGTGTAAGGTTTTAAGCAAGTTGCATGTGTTATCTTGGTACGGTTTCTATATATAATAGGTATCCTGACATCGCAAATAACTATGGAAGCTGACTGTTGATGCATTAGTCGCCTAGCAAACAAATAATTGGCTTTCCGTTTGCTCTCATTAAGATCGCATCCATCTTTAATAGCACTGTGCCTATCAGTCAGAAGCTTATGGTAAGTATGCACGGTAAACGTAAATGAAATATTTAAAATCCAAGCTCTATTAGCCCAACTCTAACATAAACCCATTAAAAAACTCAGGAAAAGCAGCTTGTAATAGCGCACACAAAGAGATAAGAAGAAAAAAGCAATAGATTGTGCCCAAAATTTTTTTATTTCTGCTTTTATTGCTAAGACATGTGCTAGCATTTCGGCTGAGGGAGGGGGTGGTAAATTTTCAATTCCTCAACCTGCCAAATAGCGTTTTAGAGCTAAAAACAAGCAAAAAATGACAAAAAGGGCTTCCAAAAACACCGATTTCTCTTAAATATCAGCAGTGGAAACGCCAAAATCGGTTTCTAAAGGCTTTTCAAGCGAATTTTAGGCTAAAAATTAGTGATTTCTGAGCCAGTTTGTTAGTACTGGAGCCAGAGATAGTACTAGTACTTGTATTTTTGGGTCGGGGGGGGGGGGGTTCCCTTAACCTCTCTCGGGGGGGGGGTACACATGGGCAAAGGGGGGCTGAGGGGGGTTGGCCCCCATCAGGCTCTGATCTACCCCCCATCAGCCGGCCGCTACCCCCCATCAGGAATTTTTGGGAAGAATTTTGTATAGAAAATTATGATAAAAATATGCCTGGAATAGGCGTAAATGAGCTCAGAATAGCTACAATGTAATTTTAACTTATTTTGATGAAAAATAAGCCAAAAAACCCTGATTTTCGCCAAAAATCGGACTTTATGGCTTACCACCCCCTCAGCCCCCCCATCAGGCGCTCCTACCCCCCATCAGCCCCCCCCCTCAGGAATTGAAAATTCTACCCCCCATCAGCCGAAATGCTAGCCCATGTCTGGGGGGGTGAGGGGGGTTTGGCCTTTTCAGCTAGGGGGTAACCCCAAACCCCCTAGTACATGTATGCCCATGTCTGTCTCAAGATTCTACCCATTCAAAAGTGTGGGTACACAACTGGCTCTACTTCAGGCAACGAATACCACCAGCAAGCTGCCACCAAGTAGCGAGAAAGCACTGTTCAGCTATATGCTCTACGGTATAGAGGGTCTGGCCTTGATAATCAGCAATGGCCTCATAGTCGGCACCGTGCTACGTCACCAGGTTCTGCGGGCCAAGAAAGAATACCTGATAGTCACAGCTCTAGCCATGGCCGACCTGATAAACTCAATCGGGTATCTCGGCGCTGGCATTTATAGAGTAAACCTGATTCTATCAGGAGCCGACAGAGTCTATGTTTCAGTCTGGCACTGCATGAGCACGGTGCACAATTTGTTCTGGACGTTCGGTGAACTGTTCTGTAGTTGCATGTTGTCCTGTGTATCGTTGGACCGTTTGATCGCAGTCAGCTTTCCGCTGCAATATTTCGGCTTTGATCGACTCTACGCTTTAGCTATAGTGGCTGCTTATGCAGTTCCGTCATTTGCTTTGAGTTCTGCATTGGTGGTTACTAGCTTTCAGTCTCCCGACGTTCTAGACAAGCCCGCTATTTGTTGGCAAGGTTCGGCTTACAATCATCCAGAAATAGAAACCATGTATTGGTCGTGTCGCAGGTGGTTGAACCGCAGCAGTATTCTCATCTTTTTGCTTGCTATGGTAGTGTACCGTCACCGCATGAACAAAATTCAGCCGATGATGTCCAGTAAGGATGTGAGCCACCAGAAACAGCAACGGCGATTTTTGGTCACTCTAGGGCTGAGCACACTGTGCACTTTGATTTTCTATGTGGGCGCTTGGGAGGCTTTGTCTTATTCGGCCACCTCCACCAACAAAACCTTCTTTTATCTGTTTGCACCCTACGCCGATTTGGTAAAGAACCTGAACCCGTTTGCTAATGTGTTTCTGTTCACGGGAAGACATAAAGACATCCGGTTGGGCATGCAGTATATGTTTGTCTGCAAGACACTGACCCCTGCTGCACTGGTTACGCAAATGCCCCCTGCTAATTTTTTTACCGCTGCTAAGAAGGAGGAGGCGGTTCAGGTGGATCCTCCGAAACCGGAGAAGCTTGAAGATTTGGAAGAGATTCAGTGATTGGTTATGGTAAAATCTATGTACCGTAGACGCATTTATCCTCTTTGGCAATGACCTGCTACATGTATGACATTGCACGGTGATTCAAATATCCTGTGGGGTCAAACTCAATATTTTGTTTGCTTACCGAATCGGCTGATTTTTACTTCGCATGATACATGGACATGTACTTGGCATTTTAGCGCGTTTCAATGCCTGAAACGCCAATTCGAACGAAAGTTGAAATTTTCAAAATTGGCGCCAAAAATATTTGCCAATGCGAGTTACAATAGGTTATTAGTGTTTGAGTGTTGATAACATAAACCATAGTGGATTCAGTTTCCAACACAACCTGACGCTTTTAGGCTTCTTTGGTGAAGGAACCTGCAAGTGTGGTGTGGTTTGAGGAAATTCCTGACCCCACCGGTAATTCTGTCTGTACAATCAGTGTTTGTGTAGTTGTGTCGTTTAGGGATGGGCACGAAAATTGAATCTGTTTGAATTTCGTATTCGTTAAATCAATATTTGCCCATTTTAATTTTCGTATTCGTTAGTCGATACGAAAATCAAAATGCCTAATTCGTAATCGTACGAGTACGAAAAATAATTTTCGTTACGACGATACGAGTTCATTTTGTTGCATAAAAATTAATTTTAGTATTTTCACGGTAGGTTTTAGACTGCAAGTATGGACCCAGTTTAGGCCTTTCAGCACTAAAATATGCCTTAAATATCAGTTCTGAATGCACAAATTCTGTAGAGCTCGTTTTCTCGCTATGTTGGCGTGTTTTTATGAATGTAACGCATGCTTACATTTTGTACATACGTATGTATAACGTTCATATGTAGTACATACGTTCATTGCAGGTAACGTATGCGCTTTGAGCCAGGAGATTGTCACTAAGTGGACAGTCAAGCGTTGTGTTTGTGTGTATAAAATACTGACTCAAGAAAGTGTATGTACGATTGTACTAAACAGTGCCAGTACTTGCAGCAAGATGAACAAGTTCCTTGGGTCAACTAAGTTAAAAATGCTTCCTATAATACTTGTTCAACAACCCTAAAAATGGTTTGGCCATTGAATTCTTACAGTGAAAATGCTTTGTATGTTTGAAATCCGTTAAATTGCTAATAATTCAGCTGATTTATTGCTAGCTATATGTGAAACGTAAATTAAAATTCGTAACGAAAATTAATTTTCGTATTAGCTGTATTTAATTTTCGTATTCGTTTAATTTTCGTTTCAATATTTCTCTAATTTTAGTATTCGTATTCGATACGAAATTTAAAAATCTTCGATTTAATTTTCGTGCCCATCCCTAGGTATTTTCGGAATACGTACGGTATACCAAATCATCCTGTAGTTCTCTATGCCCTCTGTGAGTGTCAGAGTTATAGCTAGAAACGGCCGAATTGTAACTGAAACCGACCAGACCAAAACCACTTCTCCAGCCTGTTTGCCCCATTCCTGGAGCAAAGTGCAAGCGCGGTGATTCGACGAGACCAGCAGAGTTGACTTGCCATAAGAGGAGTTGCGGCGCTATTTTCGTGCATTGCTTACCAGTATACTGAAGGAAGTTTATCAGCTAGTCAACAACACACAACACAAGACACACAAGTACACACACGATCACAGACACAACCACTCAACAGCTGGATAATACAAACACTCCTCTAATCACGCATTCTTTCAATACGTAAACTGAAAAGTAACAACAAGCAGCAGCAATATATTAAATTAATTCTCTGTACATAGACTTTCAACAGTTTTGCTCTCATTTACTTTGCACTTTACTTGACTACAGCCACAGGGTAACAATAACTGCGCTAACACTGATCAGGTTAAACAGGAGTGGTATAACAGTAACGGTAGGTACGTACAAACGGTAAACTGCAAGCAAATTAGACCAAACACAAGAAAATTCGCCCTTCCTTCAATGTATCAAGCTATAGTGGCTTGTGATGCGGTGTGCTATCACCAGTCAGTTTTCATACATAGCTGTACACGTTATTTGCGTATCATTCTTAGCAATTTCTGTCCTTATGGACATCGGTTCGCTTAGTTTTCATTATTAGATACCATACCGTATATAACATATTAGCTCATGCTTTTTTGTATTTACTGTATTTAACAAACATGAGTTCCATTGCATAAACAAACGGAAAATTATGCATGTGTAGAATCGAAGTCACTTGTTTATTATAGAGCGATACCACAATTTCTACATTTCTTCAAACAATAATCTACAAATCAAGCAGTTTCCTTGTCTTCTAATCCCATCCAAATATGGAATCGTCCTCGTCAGAGGATCTGGGTTCCGGTTGGTCTCTGTCTGGGTCGCAGTTTTTTCTGCTGTCTCCCAACCACTTCTTTACATCCAACTTTTTCACCTCCTAAACCATAAACAGTGTACTATCTAACAAAATTTAAAAAACATACAAACCGCGTCAGCCTCGCAGTCAGCACACATCACGTCGACCCATTTGCGGATTAATTCCTCTATGAGGGATGTAGCCACATTGATCGGGTACTTCAGCTGGTCAGGCACTTTAAATGTGTATCTGTCTTTTTCTTCTCTAGCCGCCAAATTCACCTTGACCATTCTCAGAATGCCCTTTCTAACTGAAACGTCGTTGTTTTAGTTTTCCTTAATCTACAGATTTTTTCGCCAGATCGGGTTGTGTGTATAACCCATTACGCATGTCATTACGCAAAGTACGCATTGCATTTCTGAATGCGTATATGCAAACGCATTTGAATTTCATTACGCAATATTATTTATTACGCATTGTGCCAAATTTCTTACCAAATTGTCATTTTTCATGCAGCTACAAGCTAGGTACTACCAAAAATTTTCTTAGAAATTTTCAAGCTTAGCTAAAGCTGTGCCTTTATTTAAAAAGAGGGAAACCTTCATGGCGGGAAGGAAATGCCAGACAAAATCTTGAATTTTTAGTCTCCACGGTTTTGGGTAGCATCTGTTGTATGCTCAGGCTATCTGTTGGTGCATCAACAGTATGCTTAGTTTATATGCTTGAAAATCAAATTAAAATTCTCCTTAGGTTTCTTTTGGAAATGGACATTCGACTAAATTAGTGAAGGCAAACGCATAAATCTCTTCTCTAGGATGAAAACACATAGTACGTACATATATGTGCATACTGTACTGCAATTGTTTTAGGGCAGCAATAATCCTCAAGCCTCTAGTATTCATCTATGCCTAGATTTACAAAGTTAGAAATCTAGAGCATATCGTCGCCACTATGGTAAAACGAGTCAAGTAGCAAAATGGAAAAAATGGAGTTAAGTACGAAAAACTATAGCTAAAGCACCTAAAAACGCTTTGGCGAAGGAACGAAGTCGAAATTCGCTCTGTGTCAGGAGATACAGCCATGTAATCAGAGGCATGTGCACGGACATCACCAGGTGATCCTGGTAAAACAAGCCAAGTGCTTTGTGCTTTTCCTGTTAGCTGACTTAATTTGACACAACTGACACATGCAGAATGTCTTGCACACCAATTATGTACTTGTATTTTAGGTAAAAAATGTTTAAACTGATATTGAACCTAATTCACGAAAATGTAAAAAATATTTAAAAGGCGATTTTCTGGATTTCGACTTTCTGTTACTTGGCTCATTTCACCATAGTGGCGACGATATTGTAGTGCCAAAAACAGTCAGGGAAATAACAACATATATGGTATCAGTACACATATATGGAAACGGTACCACTTCCTTATATGGTACTGATCGAGGCCTCAGGTGGTACCATATATGGTACCCCTTCGATCAAATCATAAGGGGTACCATATATGGTACCGGTACCATATGGTACCCCTTCGATCGAGGCGTCAGGTGATACCATATATGGTACCGGTACCACATATGGAAAAGGTACCATATATGGAAACGGTACCATATATGGTACCGGTGCCATATATGGTACCCTTTCGATCGAGGCCTCAGGTGGTACCATATATGGTACCGGTGCCATATATGGTACCCTTTCGATCGAGGCCTCAGGTGGTACCATATATGGTACCACTTCCTTATATGGTACTGATCGAGGCCTCAGGTGGTACCATATATGGTACCGGTGCCATATATGGTACCCTTTCGATCGAGGCCTCAGGTGGTACCATATCTGTTTGTCTCACGGTAATAATATGATATGAGATATGATCATATTATATTTCATATTATTTCAAGGCCTCAAAATAATATGCATATTACAGGAAATATGACGTACCAATATTATTTGCGAAAAGTCATATTCATATTCGCTAAATAATATGAATTTGTAAATCGAACAATAACTAGACAAGCTTTTTTTGGAGCGAGCAGCCTTCTTATTTGTCTAGACAGGCTAGTAGCGCCTGATGGACTTATTTTTGACTTCTACATTATTGTTTCACACTTCAGCCCATTCACAACCAATTACTGCATGCTGTCTCAGATTACGCGCTCTAGTCATATCGCCCAAAGGGCAGGGTAGGCCGTTTGTCTGCCTCTCTTTCCACCTGTGATCAGCTGAGCTGGCCTGAAGTGTAATTAAACCTGCCTGCGTGTCAGACAGGCAGGGCAGGGGTCAGACAATGGACACTGTCTTAATTACGTACACTAGTGGAGCAATCTGGCGGCCTTAACACACGGGCGGGCAAATTGTTTATGTGCTAGCTACGTATGTTCAAAGTTAGATGATATCTGAATAGATTAGTTCAATATTTTAGCCACAAGCTTTTATATCTTAGCCAGAAACTTTTATATTTTAGCCACAACGTTTTATATTTTAGCCACAAACTTTTATATTTTAGCCACAACCTTTAATATTTTAGCCACAAACTTTTATAGTTTAGCCACAACCTTTTATATCTTAGCCACAAACTTTTATATTTTAGCCACAACCTTTTATATTTTAGCCACAAACTTTTATATTTTAGCCACAAACTTTTATAGTTTAGCCACAACATTTTATATTATAGCCACAAACTTTTATAGTTTATACTACTAATATAGTATACTAATTTTTGGAAGCCCCAACATCTGGGGCAAATTGACCAAAAAGCCAGCTGAGACTTGAGAGCTGTTTAGCTAATAGTCCCTTGTTGACAAACGGCTGGAGGCAACTCTCTATTTGAAGCGGCTGAGTAGGATGAAAGAAGTCTAGAGGCATGGACGAAAGGCTATAATTTCTAGCTACCTTGCATCCCTATTAATAAGCAAACGGAGGTCCAAACCAACAGGCAATTGCTAAATCCAGGTCTAAACCGGTCAATGTTCTACTGACTCATCCTACTGTCTTCTTGTTTATTTCCTATTCACTCAGACGTCAGAGCGCAGTGCCGGTATGCAAGCGACGCAACGGCCAAATATCAAATATAATATCATATCATATTATTTGCGAGCCGCACTCATATTTTAATAATATGACTGCGAAAAATATGATTATGATATGGATTTGTAGAATATGGGGGGTGGCCATATCTGGCCACCCCGTGAGACAAACAGATATATGGTACCGGTACCATATATGGTACCCTTTCGATCAAGGCCTCAGGTGGTACCATATGGTACTGGTACCATATATGGATACGGTACCATATATGGAAACGGTACCATATATGGTACCCTTTCGATCGAAGCCTCAGGTGGTACCATATATGGTACCAGAAGCATAAACTGCTTTTAAAACAAAACTTTCCCTAAGTCTAAGCCTGACCTTGAATCTAAGTAAGCCTGTATTAACTATAAATGGTATAACTTGAGATCTCGGTTTTGTATGTTTTGAGTCTGAGATTCTTGGATCGAAAACTCGAAAATTAAACTAAACAGGCTAGGTACATCCTGTATGCATTCACTAGGCATACTTCAAGTACCTTGTACGAGTCCATGTAGGTTTCGTTTCTTATATTGATAAAGAAGGTAGTTAAAACAGGGTTCGTGCGGCTTTTGCATGGCAAAATTCTCTGACCTTTCTCTGACTTTTCCTATGACCAAAGTAAAAATTGCCTGACCAACCAGGGAGAGAAACTTTTGAAACATTGGTTTAAACGGCATTCTGAGGCTTAATGTTTAGTTTAAGTAGTAGTAGAAAGTCAGAAGTCCGATATTGAAAAAGGGTGGTGTGTAAAGTTCTAACAGGAGCATTTGGTGGCGAGATGTTTCTGCTGCTATCAAATTTTTCCCTGACCAGACACTAAATTCAATGATTTTCCCTGATTCCCTGACTTTTTTAAATTCCCTGACTTTTCCATGACTCCCTGATTTTCTAGGCCCTGACCATATACAATGTATGGTACCACCTGAGGCCCCGATCGAAAGGGTACCATATATGGTACCACATGAGACCTCGATCGAAAGGGTACCATATATGGTACCGGTACCATATGTGGTACCGTTTCCATATATGAGTACTGATACCATATATGTTGTTATTTCCCTGACTGAAAAAGGGCTGTTTAGTCAAATTTCTGAATGTTTCTAGGATTACGCATTACGCATACGCAAAATACGCATTAGTTTGTGCAATGCGTACACGCAAATTGTTCTCTTACAGTCAGTTTTATAAAAAATTGCAGTTTTTGTTTTTGAAATTGTACAAAATGACAACTTTTCAAAGCCCCTAACGATTTTCGAGTCGCAATTTTTCAGCCAATCATTTTTATAATGGAACTGGTTCCCTAAAAATTTGGTTCGCTCTTCGCCGGTTGACCGGTTTCATGTATAAATAAATCTCGATCAATGCAATGTGGCATAGAAGGCGAAAAAATCGCTGACACACGACACGCGTATGTATCTGACTACAGAATGTACGTACGTACACTTTGGGGCTGTGCAAAAATGACGTCATCGGTTAGGGGGGAGGGGGGTTTGCCAAATGATGACAACCGATGACAAGGGGGGGAGGGGGGGTTCGGCCAAAGATGACGTCACTTTTGCCTCATAGGGAAATTTTTGAGAAATTAGCCTTCAAAAACGCATTTGAAAGGCATTCTTAGGTTAAAATTAACAGTTTTAGTGGTATGAGGAGGCCTGGTTGGATTCTGACCAACAAGTGCGAGAAAATTTTGAAAAATTAACTTTAAAAAACGCATTTAAAACGTATTCTTGTCCTCATTAGAGCCCTGCATAGGCGCTCGGTAGAGAATTTTGGCTTGGTTGTTCCGGTTGGAGCCTGCCTGGGATGGATAGGGTTACTTTTTAAAATCTAGGTTGTACTTTTAGCCAAAACAAGCTTTTCTTTAAATCACTTTTATGTTTAGATTTGTTGCGTCATTAGAAATGTTTTTTGTACGTAGTACTCGCACAAGTGATTTTCCAAGATATTTCGGCGATTTTACCTCTCCCAGAACGGGTCGGGCCGTCCGGCGCCAAATGTCAACCGGGCGGAGTCGAAATTTGATATTCCAGGCCAGGCTGTGAAAAGAGGCACCCCGTGCAGGGCTCTAATTTTGACACCTTTTGTAATGAATTTTTTCGTTTTCTCTTATTTTTGACACGTCTTTTTCTTAGTTCCTTCACCAGAAAGGATAATAACCGCGTCGTCCATGGCTTTTTCACTGAATTGTGGTAAATTAGTAGGTTTTCCAATTTTTTACTTTGATTTTCTTAAAAGTAACCGGAAATCTTCTTATAACAAACTGTTTCTAAATACGGGAAAATTTTATCTCTCCCGAAACGGGCCAGGCCGTCCGGCGGCAAAATGTCATTTGGGCGGACTCGAAATTTGATATTCCAGGCCAGGCGGTGAAAAGAGGCACCATGCACAGGAGGGCTCTATTTAGTTAGATACCTTTAGTAAAGTTTTTCTTATTTTTAACAGGTTTTTTCTTTCTACCTGCACCAAAAAAGGTGTACGTACACTTACCTTACTTGGATACCTTACTGTTTTCAATACATGTAGTTCATATTAACTGTGTCGATGGCTTTTTCACTGAATTGTGATAAATTAGCAGATTTTCGAATTTTTTTCTATGATTTTCTTAAAAATAACGGGAAGTCTTCTTAAAACAAACTGTTTCTAAATACGGGAAAATCTAGAGGAATTTAGAAGAATAACTAGTAGAAGAATCTAAGAACTACTGTCCCAAAATTTGCTCATTTTAATGCAGAAATTTTTGCAAATTCGGGGGGGGGGGGGGGGGTTGGAAAAAAGTGACGTCATTTTTTCGATTTTAGAGGGGGGGTTTGGAAAATGATGACAACCGATGACAAGGGGGGAGGGGGGGGTCGAAAAATGGCCAAAAATCGATGACGTCATTTTTGCACGGCCCCTTTCCGCTCATCCTGTTGAGCTTGCGTCGATGGATGCGATGTGGTATACAAAGGCGATAAAATCGCTGGAATTTGTCTGACTGACTACAGTATGTACGTACGTTTTCCGCTCATTCTGTTGAACTTGCGTCGGGGAAATGTTGCGTCGACTTCCTTGTAGCACGCTTTGAGGTCGTTCCTGAACAAGAACTGAGCTGCTTTGCGGAATTTGGTGTTGCGCAGCACGCTGTTTCTGTCGACAATCGCTGCCAAGCCACGTTTAACCTCAGTTCTGGCACATTCACATGCCATTTCATTAACAGTGTTAAAGCGGTCCTCGCAGGTTCCTTCTGGAAGACGCCGCGGTTTTTGACCGGTCAAACTAAAAATAGATACTATGTACATGTAGGCTTGACTTGAGAATAAATAAACTGTGGCTTACTGTAGGTTTTCAGAAAAAACAAGTGCATAAAACAGACACGGCACTGGCCAAAAACCCGCCTGGCCTTTTGTCGAGGTTTCCGATTAACTTCACATGGCCGCTATTCCTGTCAATTTCCAACCGAATGACAAGATTTTTTAGCACCACTACCTAAGGTACCGGCACCTTATATGGTGTCGGTGCCATAAACGGCGTTAAGTGCCTGACTGTATGACCGGTTAAAATAAGGTGGACTTTTACTTTCTTCAAGGCATCGGTGAAAATTTGGCATAGTCAAACGTGAGGGTGTTGTCCTCTGCACAAAATGGATGGTTGTACGAACTATTTAGTGCGATCGTGCATTAAGAGCTGGTTTTTCTAACTATCGATTTTATATTTTAGTTTAATTTGACATAAAAATGTAATTTTATCCCAATAGTTCCCAATCCGGCATTATTATTTCTTGAAAATGTAGCGCTATTTCCTTGCTATCGATCCCACAAATATAACCTAGGAAAAACGGGGATCAAATTGAGTTTTTGGGCCTTGAACGTTGGTCAGGTCAACCACTCTCCCTTCAGAAGCCAGACATTTGCCTTTACGTAAATTAGCCAATTCCCTGTTAAAAATAACATCCCATCATTAGTCTGAAGAAGAAAATTTTAAAATCCCCAGACCCACAAAAGATACCCTAAATTTTTATAAATTCCCATAAAATACTCCAAACCACAACAAATTTCCAAATGCAAACGGATTTCTCCCCAACCCCTAGATGAAATTTTCACCCCTCTAAATGGTGGCAAAATACCCTCACATCTGGGGGTAAAACGCCGAACCTGGCAACACTGCGTGTCACAGAAATCTTTTCATTTGGGTGAAAACTGACCGAATTGTGGCCATTTGACGCTATTCAGAAATCTGAAAAAAGGCCGGGCGGTCTTTCATAAACGACGTCATTCCAGAGGGGGGTCGGCTGAAATGCGACGATAGACGACGCACCTGGAGCGGAGGGAATTAGCTAAAAACGGCGTCGCTTTTTTCGGAACTTTGATTGTGTTATTTTCAATTTTTGTACATTCTTCTGGCAAAGGTTCTAAATATAGAAAAGGTTCCCATAGTAGTTAGTAGGGATTTATTCAATTGATTACGAAGTATGACAACAAGAAAGCATGACAGGACTGCATTTTTATCCGGGAGGAAATGGAAAACAACGTCGGCTTAGGGGAGGGGTTCCACGAAACGACGGAAGGCGATTTTGGGGGAGGGGGTCCGAAAAATTGGGATTTTGGGACCACGACGTTTATGGCCAACACTGTTTATACGCTTTTTATGAAAATTAACACCCAAAATTGTGTTCGCTCACTGGGATGAATTGGAAAGGGATAACCAAATAAACAATACCAACTTGACTCTACAAAAACAGCTTTGGCCAAAGTTATAGTCCGTGTCAGAGTACTGTAATAGAGTACCTACTAAGTGAGTATGCAGTCGTCTCTGCCTTCGCATACAGTAGCTTCGTCGTTCTTTCTCATCTCTTCCAGACAATCGTAACAGGCCGCGGCTTTCTTGTCGTGACATATAGTGCAGGCGCATTTTAAAAGTGCGTGCCGCGTCAGCATGCGAACTTTGAACAATGCTATGCTGAAACCATACAATGCATCTGTCAATGATTTTTAGATAATCGATTAATTAATTCTCTTACAAATCGCTAATGTTTAGGTCGTGGAAACCAGGAAGTAGAGGCAGTTTCAAACCCCTGAGTATTCGTTTTCGATCGTATTTCTTAACGCATCCCAGCACAATTTCACGGGCATAGAACTAAAAATAAAATGCTCAGTTTTGTGCGCTTTATCGCAGAAAAGCCAGTAGCGTAGAGGGAATGTGTAACTCATTGTACGCACCGTAAAGTTAGGGAAAATGAAGAAAACCTGTTTCGGTCAATGTGTTTTTTACTAAATAGTTCTTTTCAACCAACGCCTGCACTTACATACATACGTAGACGTAAGCAGGCGTTTTCAGAAATTTAGTCCATTCCATCCTACAGGGTGACTCAAAAAATGATCACATTTCTTTTTACTGCCATTTCCGCAAATTTTGACCAAAATAGGCTGAAATTTGGGCCATAGGTGCCAAAATTCGGGGAATTTTATGTGCTAAAGTATGGTGCACTAGGCTTGACTCATTCCCGAGAAATTTGAAAAAAGTGAAATTTGGAATTTCAATAGATTTTGTCTCCAAATAACGCTGTACAATAAAGATCTTCTCTTCTTTCTGAAGGTGCGGTGCGATGGCATGATCTACGGGCTGCGGAAGTTTAAAAGCTCACCATATTATATTATAAGAATAGTGGATATTTCTTCAGATATTCGTCGCTCGACTGTGTGCTGCTGCAGTTTTACAGGAGATTCTTACAGCTGAAGCGCGCGAAGATCAAATTTAGCGATGTATAGGAACTGCATGTGCTAGGAGGAGCTGAGTTATTGCGTCAACTTATTACACACGAATTACCCTGAATTTCTGCGTTTACACTCCAAATTTCATCCAATTCCGACAAAAATTAGGATAGATACAGGAAAAAGAAATGTTTCCATTTTTTCGGTAACCGGCTTTCACTATTGAAAAAATTACCAAATTTCACTTTCTTGAAATTTCTCGGGAACGAGTCAAGCCTAGTGCACCAAACTTTAATTGTCTCTGCACGAGAAGACGGGCCAAAAGTGATACCCTGGCGGGTCAAAAAAAATTCAAAATCGTTTTTGAAAGTTCTAATATCGATACCCTAGGACAGTTTTCGATGAAGAAAACGAATCTGGTATGCAAATTTTGCTAGCTAAATTTGTACTATAGTTATGGTTGGGGAAACCTTTTGAGCCAGACCAAATTATTTTTTCTGAATCAGTGAAATTAAATACTTTAAATTAGTCAAAACGGGGACGCTGAATCGCGTGGTGTTCTTCGTTTCAACGAGAACCTTCGAAAAATGCGATTTTTCATCACTTGAAAATTTCAATCGAGCATATCTCAAAAACTAGGCAAATTCATTCCGAGCTGATTACAGTTGTAAACACTTCGTAACATAAGCTTTCGATCCATAAAAAAATATTGGGGGGTCATCGATGGTAGACGGCCACTTTATAGCCTTTGAAGTTTGGGTGTCAGTAAAATTCTGCCTATTTTTGACTTTTTCGGTTTTAACCAACTCCATTCAAATGACTGATGTTTAGTCTGATGGATTCCTTTTACAAAATGGCTTATACCGCTGAAGAGGGCTTGATTTGTAGATTAATTTGATGTATTTATGTCAAGCAATAGAGCTAGTATACCAGCAAAAAATAGTTTTCTGTTGTCAGATTCCAGAAACATCGGTAAATTTCTGTGCATAATACAAGCGTTTTTGCTAACATCTAGAAAATATGGGAATTCATTATTCTGTATTTGGTTGTGCATGCTGTGCTCAGCACGAAAAAATTAGACTACCAAAAGCCGACAGTGGAGAGGCAATGGCTCTACTGTCTTCTGCTGCAATGCCGAGTTTGTAGTCCAGACACCAGTGCAACTGAAGTACCAGTTAGCAAAGCACTTTGATAACCTTGATGCACGAGAGAAGTAGAGACTGGCTGCAACCTGTTCAAGTGGCATTGCGGCGATTCTGACAGTTGCAGCTCCAAACCAAGAACTCAATCTATTCCATCACATCTTGGAGTCAGAATACTTGCAAGATGTAGCCCACAGCAGCAGAACCCTAAAAGTGTGACAGTGGAGAGAGAATCCTCCAAACAGTGTCTACTACCCATCTATTCATGCTTTACCAAGTTTACTGCTCTGAGATTGGCTACAAACATGCACCTTGTGAGCGAGTCCTCTACAAGCTTGTGATCGTATTTGCTGCTTCACTGCAGAAAAAAGTGTGACAGGGCTAGACAACACAACAACAGATGGGGCTGAAGCTTTCGACTGTTTGTTTACAATCCTGACACAGGTTGAACAGCATGGTGGAAACATCCGCGCAATGAATGCAATTCAATGTGGGTTGAAACAGTTCAAACGGTACTTGAAACTTGACTTTGCTGCACATGTGCGTCAAGGAGGCCCATGCAAGACACATTATGCAGTTTTTGCTTTGAGTGATGAGCACTCAGAAGAATAAAAATTGGTGGATGTATGTGAGCATGGTCACAAATGATGAGTTTTTGTAAGTAAGTAGTAAGTAAGTTTATTCAGTTAACAAAAACACAATACAAGCCCAAGACAGACCAGACAGATAGGGGTGGGGATCAGCCGTTATACGGCCACTAAACCCTACCCCGACAGAATCTACTAAAATCGGTGTCATAGAGAGCGTTGTTGTAACTAAGAACACACAAATAATGACAAACAGATTAGACGAGTGTGTTATAAACAGTACAAATCTTTCATCACACCAGAGTGGAAAAACGGAGAGACAAGGAATGGAGAGATTGCATTTGCTGGGGCTGTATGCTTGGGCTCTGCTTGAAGGACACATGGAACTCATGGATTTGAGACTTGTGAAACAAATGGCGGAAACGAATGGCATCACTCTGCTTGGATGGGCGTAGAACTGGGTGGGCATTTGTACACTGGACTGGTTGGCTTGTGGGCATGGAACTTGGGTTTGGTGGTGCTTGGACAGTGGAAGAGGTGGCGTGGACACATGTAAGGGGTGGTGGTGGTAGAGAGTGGTAGTGGTGCTGGTAGTGGTGGGAGAGCAGACGTAGGCTTGGTAGAGTTTGGATGGCTTGAGGAACGATAGAGTGGTTGGCGCACACAACACAACAAAAACGAATGTCTCGGCACCAAGTGAAGAGTTTATTGTAACAAAGAACACACAAACAATGACAAAGAGATTATGTTTATGTTATAAACAGTACAAATCTTTCACAATCTAAGTTGCAAAGCCTGGCTGCCAGATCGAAGATTCGTGGACTTCTTGAAGATCTGCCTGAGGGGGGAGCTGAAAATGTTAGAGCAGGCTGATGTCATGCTAACAGATGTTGAAACTCTTTTGACAACATTTTTCATTGGCGCCAACAGATTTTGCATGCTGTACATCAAGATGCGGTCAAAAAATTCTGCAAAGTGGCAAACAATCTATGGCAAGCGGGTCATAATGATCTCTGTTTTCTCAACAGGAACACCAGGGCCTTGTTTTTCAGTATTCTTGAGGGCTATTTGATATCGTCATTTGCTCAAACCTGGTATGAGCTGCAAGATCTCTTTGCGTGATCTTCCACTGGCCGCAATAATCGACATAATCTGCGTTTCCATTTTGCTTGAATCAGAATTGAGGTAAACCTCCTTGACGCACATGTGCCGGAAAGTCAAGTTTCAAGTACCGTTTGAACTGTTTCAACCCACATTGAATTGCATTCACTGCGCGGATTTTTCCACCATGCCGTTCACGTTCAACCTGTGTCAGGATTGTAAACAAACAGTCCAAAGCTTCAGCCCCATCTGTTGTTGTGTTGTCTAGCCCTGTCACACTTTTTCTGCAGTGAAGCCGCAAATACAGTCACAACCTTGTAGACGACTCGCTCAAAGGGGCATGTTTGTAGCAAATTTCAGAGCAGTAAACTTGCTAAAGCATGAATAGATGGGTAGTAGACATTGTTTGGAGGCAGTTTGGTTTTTCAATTCTCTCTCCACTGTCACACTTTAGGGTTCTGCTGCTGTGGGCTATGTCTTGCAAGTATTCTGACTCCGAGATGTGATGCCATAGATTGAGTTCTTGGTTTGGAGCTGCAACTGTTAGAATACCCTCAATGCCACTTGAACAGGTTAAAGCTTTATTACAATGCACATGAACACCGGACAGACCAGTAAAGAACCCATAAAGGGCCACATGCGAGGCAATCACCAGGGATGAACCGCTACTATGTGTTTAACGCTGGGTGCATGGAAGACAGAGTTGCTACCACTACACCATTGAAGCAGACAAGGCAGACAGGTTGCAGCCAGTCTCTTCTTCTCGTGCACCAAGGTTATCAAAGTGCTTTGCTAACTGGTACTTCAGTTGCACTGGTGTCTGGACTACAAACTCTGCATTGCAGCAGAAGACAGTAGAGTCATTGCCTCTCCACTGTCGGCTTTTGGTAGCCTCATTTTTTGTGCTGAGCACAGCATGCAGTTCAACCCAATACAGAATAATGAATTCCCATATTTTCTAGGTGTTAGAAAAAACGCTTGTATTATGCACAGAAATTTACCGATGTTTCTGGAATCTGACAACAGAAAACTATTTTTGCTGGTATACTAGCTCTATTGCTTGACATAAATACATCAAATTAATCTACAAATCAAGCCCTCTTCAGCGGTATAAGCCATTTTGTAAAAGGAATCCATCAGACGAAACATCAGTCATTTGAATTTGTTGGTTAAAACCGAAAAACTAAAAAATAGGAAGAATTTACTGACACCCAAACTTCAGAGGCTATAAAGTGGCCGTCTACCATCGATGACCCCCCAATATTTTTTTATGGATCGAAAGCTTATGTTGCGAAGTGTTTAGAACTGTAATCAGCTCGGAATGAATTTGCCTAGTTTTTGAGATATGCTCGATTGAAATTTTCAAGTCATGAAAAATCGCATTTTTCGAAGGTTCTCGTTGAAACGAAGAACACCACGAGATTCAGCGTCCCCGTTTTGACAAATTTAAAGTATTTAATTTCACTGATTCAGAAAAAATAATTTGGTCTGGCTCAAAAGGTTTCCCCAACCATAACTATAGTACAAATTTAGCTAGCAAAATTTGCATACCAGATTCGTTTTCTACATCGAAAACTGTCCT
>JASANB010006957.1:0-43620 GCA_030248155.1 Sabatieria punctata
CGTCCACCTTTGGCGGAAGACCTGTTGATGGAGAGCGTTTGAGACGCATACGGGGTTTGGTACCAGAGAATATAAGATAGACGGTAAGGTGGATCGATTTTTAAATCTAAGCAGTCGACAGATGCTTAGAAAGAAGTGTAGCACTTACATGCAGAAGCGCAAACTACTTGGCTGCAGTGGTACAGAGCGCTGCGGCCAGTCGTTGCATTGGGAAGGGGTAGTTGCTGTAGCATCATAACCGTGCTCTTGCCTTAGTTCCAACGGGCTCTTAAGCCTTTGCACAGGAACGCTTGAAAACCTTTCTGATCTTCTGCACTTGGTATTCGTTGAGACAACAAGAGAGCATCCGTTACTCTACAGGCGATCATTAAACTCAACCACAGATACAGTAGGTGGTGCGCCATGCAGTCTGGCTCGATAACACCATTCAGTCAATGATTGCGCTCGGACGCACTATTTTTGTCGTCACTTGGCTGGTTACTTATGAACAACTTGATTGATATTAAAGGCTCACTTTGACTCTATTCACTTTGTGGACACACGTAGCAGCGTGACGGAATGACCGATTTTCAGAGAGATGCTGACGATATCTATAGGCAATTTGATTACGTAAAAACAGCCTAAAATTATGGGGAATTTAGTGTGAAGCAGCAAATTTGACCAGATGATCGTACTGCATTCTATCCTGCAAAAGACTGAACAGAGCCTGAGCAAGCTATATGAGCGGTATGAAAACTTTGCGTCAAACCGTCAATAGCGCAGCCGGCTTGTCACCGAAAAAGGCATTGCGTCGAACAGGCCGGAGGTGAGCCTGTCGTGCTCAAAGAGCATTGCATCGAACTGGGCCGCGGCGAAACGGTCGCAGCGGAAAAGCATTGCAGCTGAAACACTCCAAAAGCGATCCAACTCCCAATCGGCTAAAAGTGGTTCACAATAGGTAGAGAATACGTCGGGGTTAGAAGTTTGATCGACCTGAGAAGAGTGCACCTGATAGCAGCAAAGGGGAGGGTTGTTTGTAGACAGGGCTACCCCATTGAAGCGGTTCTGAAAAACAGCATGAGGGGTGTCCTGAGCTGTCCGAGCGGACAGTGGAACTCACAAACAAACAAACAAACAAACAAGGGTTGGTTGCAAGTTCGAGTTGGGCTGATTGTAGTAATTGAGGTTTTTCAACTTGCAGTGCTCTGACCCTAACCTGATTGGGGACTGATGAGCGATCAGAACTATGTTAATGAGAAGTTGGTGTGAAAAATATTTCCTCAAATTTCATGAAAAGAAATAAGAAAGCATAAAATTTCCTCTAAGAAATAAAGTGTTCTAGGACCCAACCAATTTCCTACCGCGCCTACGATGACATGCAGTTGTATTTGTCGAATTCAGAAGCCTGTCTCACAATCGAGGAGGAGCTGCGACATCGTAGAGTGCGTTGGTTTGCTCTCCCGTGTCTTCGGCAGTTTTGCAGGTGTTCTTTGTTCAGGTGGCCGACCTGAACTTCTATGACGTCATGTTGGACTTCATTTTGATGGACGTCTTCGACGATCTGGCGTCGTCTCCCAGCGCCGTGCTTGCTGTAGCCAGAAATCGATTACTGTCCGACCGAGTCAAGGAATCGGTTAGTTGTTGTTTGGACCGACCGACCGGTTTAAAATACCACTTCCAACTCGCTCTTTGTCATACGGAAGCGCTAACAATTTGAGTCATAGGCATGTGCATGGTCGGCAGCTCAGGAGTCTCCATGCGTAGTTGCCTCATCTCTACGTGCAAACTGTTTGGCGGGAAATTAGATTTTTCATTCAGACATTGAACACGCTGGTGTGGAGTGTTCTGAAAGCCAAGAGAGCCAGACTCTTAGTGGCGGACGGCTTTGTCCATCACTTCTACGACATAAGCGAGCAAGTGAGTCCGGTGCTGGCTTGGGGCTTCCTCGGCACCAACGAGCAGCTGAGAGAGTTGTGCTACTACTTTAAGGTATTCCCTCCTGCAACCTTCCACCCACCTCTATTCTTTCTCTCTATGCTTCTACTTTAGGATCAGATTTGCAGTTTCATGTCGGATATATTCAGTTTCCGGAGGGTGCGCTACACCACTCTACACGAGCTAGCCGAGGATGTCTGGTTGATTGGTGAGCAGTTGTATGCCAATTAATTTTTGCCAAGTCAGCTGGCTGCAGGTCGAACGCGTCTCGAAATGACGCAGCAACGGTTGAGCGGCGAGTTGTTACCGAATGAAAGTTAGACCGCGGCATTGTCCGCTTGCTCCAAATCCACTTTCTGTGATTGTTTTGTTTCTTGTTGTTTGTTTTTCTCGCTACCAATAGAAAACAGATTGGTTGTTTAGCATGTGTGCTAGTACGATCAGGCGCACAATTTTTACAAAGCTTCTACTCTAAAAGCCGTGCCAGGCATGCACCGCAAAAACAGTGCTTGCTAGCACCACTTGATTGTGCGTCTGGTTTTTGCTCCATCATCGGTTCTAGAGCAGGTTTATTGTTTGTATTGTAACTTTGTTTGCTTAGTTAAATTGCGAAAACTACGTAGCAAGTTTTGCACGGTAGTCTGCATTGAGGCATGTTCGAATAAATCTGATAGATCTTCTGCAATTCTACTGTTTTTTGGCGTTCCGACACCGCTAGGCGTTTGTTGCATTAGTGTCTTTGTTTGTGCATTGTATTCGGTAGCTGTTCGTCTGGAGAGAAATGAAAACGCAGCCGACTGTATCATCGAGAATACTGGAAACGGATAAATTCTTCTCCGAAGCTATCGATCTGATACCGATTGAAAGTTGGGGTTTTGATGAAGAGACCTGGCAAAAGCTGAAAGACAGGAAGCATCAGCTGATCGACGCTAAGTTGAGTAGAGGTAGGAGTAGACCTAATTCATAGTACTAGAAACTACATATTTTCGGCGATTATGACATATCAAGACTACACATTATTTGGCTGACTAAAAATCGATCATAAACTACTATTTCAATATCTTCGAATTTGTAGTCCTTTTCTTTGGAAAATTTCCGATTTTTTCCTATGATTTTACAGATTTTTAGTCAGAGAATTTGGTGTCCTGTCAGGGGAAGATTTGATAGCAGTAGAAACTTCTCGCCGCCAAATGTTCTTTTCTGTCCCTTTCCTTTACATACCACTCTTGAAAATCAGACTTCTGACTTTCTGCTACTAAGGAATTGGAAATTTGGCTTCAGAATACCGTTTAAATGCGTTTCTCAAAGCCAATTTTTCAAAATTTTCTCACTGGTTGGTCACGGAACTTTGACTTTGGTTTAAGAAAAGTCAGGAAAAGGTCAGGGGATTTTGCTATGCAAAAGCCGCACGAACCATGCGATAAGCAATCTATTATTGACATGACGTGTTAGATCATTTTTTGTACATATTTTCCCACTTTTTCCAAGTTGCCCCATATAAAATTTTAGAGGAAAGTGACCTTAAGATTGACTTTTGCACATTCGTTCGTGCTTTTTGCCTTAGTTAGTTGTTGTAAAATTTATCTCATTCCATTTTCAGATAAATACGAAATGTTCAGCATTGGAATTCGATTGAGCATCGACTTCCATATGTTTCCTTGCAGAAATACAAATGTAGTTAGTTATTAGAAATGGCCATTTTTTGACAGAGTAAAATACCAAACAGGTTTGCGGTACCTATGTTTGAATAATATTACTATGATTGATTGTTCAATTGTCAAAAATTCTCAGCTCAGCATATCGAATTTCTGTCGTTTGGTAATCTGACTACAAATTTACTACAAACTAGACTGCATATTTTTGGACCTGAATTTGACAACGACAATCTAAGATGACAGATTATTTTCTCGAAAATTGTTGATTACAAATTGAAAGTCTCTGAGGATATACATACTGTAGGTCTAGGTAATCATGGCAGATTTTTTTATTGAAATTAAAGCATAATTTTGTCCCTAATCTGTTTATAGAGCAGCGACGCAGACTGGGAAAACAACTCAAGCAGAAATTAGTGCGCTCAGACTGTGATCAGTCAGCTACAGTTACGCAAGTAAGAACAGCGTGAATTTCAAACATTTACTCGGCCACGTACAATACTGGGGTGATAGACAACTTTTGACCTTAATGCAAAACTTGCGGAGACATTTGGAGTGCGAACTGGTACATACTGGGTATTGGATTGTTTTCTAAGTACATACATAATATAGGGATTCAGTGCCCGAATGAAGCTTCAAAGTTCAATCCACGACGGGCTTTATTTACTGTAGGAAGCCCTTTTTCCGCCAATCAACTAAAACTAGCAAAATTTACGCGATCGTTTCTTATAGTGGTCGGTTTGCTAAGTGGCACACCTTCTTTCTTTCTTCTTATCTAATATATAACAATGTAATGTACACTATTTTCAACGATACGTAGAATGTACCTGTTCACAGAAATACGATTTTTGACCGGGCTGAGAACGTATTGGGTTGCGGATATTGGGGTCTGTCAAATTCAGATGTTGGGTAGAGTTTAGGCTATCGGTTTTTCTGGTACTATTCTTCCAACTCTACAGACATTTGAGCTGGCTTCTCCGGTGTTCTCTAACCGAAACTCGGCTTTTTTGCTTTGCCGCTCGTTTACTGGTTTTACTGGTGTAGAGCAGACGGCATAAACATTGATTGATTGAACATTGAAAATTGCCTATGGGCGGGCAAAATGTAAAACGATAGACTACCTACAGTACATCTCAGTGTAACTGAATTCAGGTGTGGCAGTTTTTGGCCCAGCGCGGTCAACACAACGACGGCGCTCAAAATGTACAAACAAGCGGCAACGGAAATAAAGAAACCAAGAAGAAGCGCAAAAGAGAAGCCTCCACAAGCGACCATGCCGGGCCCAGGTCGCTTGCTCCCTCCAGAGAAGAAGCTCTAAGGAGGCTTCAAGAGAAAATAGAGGAGATGAGAAGTGTGTAAACTACGTCTGCCAACTACTGTTGTTTGGGTATGGGATGTTCAGGAATCGGTTCGGTATGGGTAGGTATTTTTCGGCATACCCAGGAATCGGTTCGGTATGGGTAGGTATTCGCAAAAATACCGGTATACCGGTATTTATTCGGTATTTGCTGAAAATGTTTTACAAAGTCAAAACACTGAATTTCCCATTTACAAGGCCATGGATTTAGTAATTTCCGAGGTCCGAGGCTAGAAAATTCATAAAAAACAAAGGAATTTACAATTTTTAGGAATATTTTGAACTTGTATTTTAGAGTTTTACTGGAGTGAAACTCGTTTCTATAACTAATTTTGGTTGACAGAAATGCTTCCGTTGTACTGTAGTTTTAAGGCCTGCTAGTGTACAGTATGGAGATCTAACGATCAGTGACAAAATGCAAAACACTGAATTTCCTATTTACAAGGCCACGGATTTTAGTCATTTCCAATGTCAGAGGCTAGAAAATCCATTAAAAGCAATGGGATTTACAGCTTTTAGGAATTTTTGAACTTATTTTTTAGTTTTATTGGAGTGAAAATTGTTTCTATAAATAATTTTGGCTAAGAGAAATGTTTCCATTGTACTGTAGTTTTAAGGCCGACCCGAGCAGTGAAAAAATACGAGGCTATTTTGTTGATTGTGAATGTACTGTACATCAAGTACACAGAGACTTGATTATTAAGGAGCAGTGTGAAGTTAAGCCAAAACTAGCACAACGCTTTCTAATGACAAAACAAGTTTGGGACAAGGAGTAGGGTCAGAGAACTAAAAATCCTTCAAATTCGAAGTTTTGTAGGGATATCGTAATAGAATGTGTTTCTGTATGCCCCAAAATGCAAAATTACAAAGAAAACAACATGATCATAGGGAATTTTCGGTAAAAAATGCACTAAGCTGGACAAAAAAACCGATTCCTAAATACCTGGGTATTCGCAAAATAATCGGTATACCCGGTATGGGTATTTATTAAAATACCTGGAATCGGTAGGTATTTATTGGGTAGGTATTCCCAAAAATACCCATTTTTCGGTATGGGTTCGGTATATCCAATCAACTGTACTGCCAACGTTTACTCTTTTTTCTAACTCTTTTTTTTACTGACAGAACAGCGCGGCAAAAAGTCTGCTGAGCAAGTTCAAGAAAGAAACAGATTGAAGCGACGTGCCAGTAAGCTGAAACTAAAAGAACGCTTGAAAAGTGACAAAGACGCCGTCGCCACTCACAAACGGTACGTCAGAATAGATACGCACCTGACCAAGTAAAATCAGCCACAATGTGTAGAGCGGCTAGGTCAGCCATGAGGTTCAAACATTTCTTGTAGCTGTCACAGTGACCGTCGCGGAGTGGAGTATCTATTTTTGGTCTCAGTTACCTACAGTACAGTAGTTTAGCCGAAAGACCGAACCGTGTAATAATGAGTCGTCTCCCAACTCCAACAAGACAGAAGCAGCAAAGGAACGGCCGGTGATAAGAAATCAAGAAGGCAAAGTTGTCTTTAACAAATTCGACTTCGCCTTGTCACCTGCTGCCCGGGCTGCCCTCAAAGAACGAGAAACTAAGGTTACATTGATGTACGTCTGCTGTACGTCTACAGTAGCTCTTTCGTATTGCAGGAAAAGGGCAAGAAAAAGAAGGGAGCGGCGGCTCTAAAGGGTCGAGATTATAAGACCTTAATTAATAAGGCAGGGTATTAGAAACTGTTTAATATACAGGTTGTTAAAAAAACTGGAATTTACTTCCAGCTTTAGTGTGAGCAGACGGATCTTTTAGCTATTAGGTTTCATTTGAAAGAGTGTGCAATGGCCGATCGATTGGTTGGTCGCCTGGCAAAAACAAGGCACGGAGTAGGGTACTGTAACAGTGTAAAGTGAGCAACTTCAGTACTCTGCTTTTTTCATTCTGGTTTTCAGTTTTTTAATGTTTTTATCAAGCTTTTGCTCAAATTCGAAGTGGTAAGTGTGTGCTAAGTTTCACACGAAGCTCACTGTGCCTCCAGTACCTACACTGTATCAATAATGAGCTGAATGCCATACTTGAATATGATGCGTAAACCACACTTGCAGGCATTCTTTCAACTGACATGGAGTGCCTCTTCTTGGAAAACGCTGGACCAACTTGTGGACTTGTGTTTTACTTAGGGTCTCTTCTTCAAGTATAGCGTCAGCTCTTGAATAATGGTTACTGGAGGCACACTGAGCTTTGTGTGAAACTTACCACACACTTACCACTTCGAATTTGAGCAAAAGCATGATAAAAACATTAAAAAACAAAAAAACAGAATGAAAAAGCAGTGTACTGAAGTCACTCACTTTACACTGTTACAGTACCCGACTCGTGGCTTGTTTTTGCCAGGCGACCTACCACTCGATCGGCCATTGCACACCCTTTCAAATGAAACCAAAAGCTAAGGGATCCGTCTGCTCAAACTAAAGCCGGAAGTAAATTCCGGTTTTTTTAACAACACTGTAATTACTAAATTATGGAGAGGTTTAGGTGCAGGCCAGGGAGAATAAAATCAATACTCTTCAAAAGAGCAATCCCAAAAAGGCAGAGGCCATAGCACACAAGTACAAGTGGGACAAAGTGCTGCAGAAGTCTCAGGGGCAGATTGTCAAGGTGTGTGTGTGTCTCGCTTCTACTGTCATTCAAATTTATTAGTTTGGTTGTTAGGACGACCCAGAGCTGTTGCGTCGGTCGTTGAAGCGCAAAGAGAAGCAGAAAGAACGGGCGAAGGGCAGATGGAGAGAGCGAGCTGAGAACGTGCAGAGAGAGCAGCAAAAGCGACAGGAGAAGCGGCGCGCCAACATTGACAAACGGAAAAGTGAAAAGAAACAGAAGAAACTACAGAAGTTGAGGAAAAAGGGTCGGTTGGTATAAAATAGATTTTCAAGCTGTCGTGCCTTTTACTGATCAAGATCACATTCCACTTGAGGACATGTTCTTCTTTATCAGACTGTCGGTCACTGACAGTAGTACCAACTTCACTTGGTCGGTGTTAGTGGCGCAGGTCTCGTGAGTGTACAGTTTCCGATTGGACTCTTTGTTCTCAGACTCGAACTTTGCTCTAATGTAATTCATGCATTCGCTATAGTCGGTTTCGCCTGAAACAACGGTACCACTGAAAAAGATCTTTGTCTCTGCCCCACAGGTTGTAAAAGCTCTGCGATAGGCGACATTGTTTAGATCTAACGTACAGTACATATAAAGGTTACATACGGTATAGTATACCACATGACAAAACAGCCGAATTACGGTATTAGGGTGAGGTTTTCAGGGCCCAGAAGTGTCATAATCGATTCCGGCGGTCAAGAATACCCCATTCACGAAGTTTCAGCCAAATCCGTCTGCCTATGTTTTCGCCCCCATTTTGTGAAATTTTCAAATAAACGCCTTTTTTCGCAAATTTTGCAAACTTTGACCGGCCATATCTCCGGATCGGTTTGGATAGACACATCATGAAAGCGTCATTGGAGTCGCCAAGGACTCTAGAATCGAATTCTGCAGTCATCTCATTTTCATCGCAATTAGGAAAAAAAGCTCATTTTTTATGTTGCGCAAATTAGTGTTCAGAGTAAACGTAGCGCAGATTCGCATTAACCACAGACCGGAGCTCGACCTTGTCTACAACTTTGGCTATGAGGCTCAAGTTGCTCCGAGGCCTCCCAAAAAAGTTATTCACAAAAAACCGCCAGGTCGCTTTATTTTTGAACAGACTATAGTGCGGTTTTAGGCCGTCTCCCCCATTCGAATTTAGCACGTTAATCCAATCACTAGACCTCATGCGAAAATCCGGAGGGGGCTGGTTGGAGGTCGTCTCGAGGGGTCCCAAAGACGCTTATTTTTATATAAAATAGCCAACAAATTTCCCCTCCGGGAGGGCGGCCTGGCCGACTGAGGGGCGGAAACGGTGAGTCCAAAGCCCCCGGCTCATGTATGACCTGATGGTGTATACTGTTTTCCTTCTCAAATTTACGGCAGAAAACTACAATAGAAACAATACCGTGGTATTCTGGAAAAGCGCTGGTGATGGGTAGTTTGTTGGAGAGTTTCTCTGCGAACAAGTCGGTCTTATTGAGAAAGAGAATGAGTGTTGTTTTGAAGAAGTGTTCACTGTTGCACACCCCTTGGAACAGGTTGACTGAGTCCACCATCCGGTTCTAAACTGATTTTTATCATCATCGTGCGCTGCTAACTTTACATACTGTAGTAGGGTCCTCGCGCATCGTTTGGTTGTATTCGGATACGGCCGTTATGAATATGACAGCGCTTACGTCGTCGAACACATGCATCCACTTTTTGCGCTGAGACCGCTGTCCACCTACATCAAATACTCTGCAATCGATGGAATAATAAACCTGAGAATTGTAAACCGTCAATTTGTCGTATTGTAACAGCGCAGAAATATACACATACTACGCTACTTTGCTCAGATTGGAGGCGTGCAACAATGACGTAATCGTGTTTTTGCCCATTCTCGGACCCCCTCCCCCTGATGATTTCACGTAATAATTCCTTACTCCTCCCCTAATTACGTAATAATTTATATTAATTTGGCTACCCCCTGCCCGAAGTTTTCATTTTTTGGAGAGTTCTCGGAGCCGAAATTTTTGCGTTCAATTCCGTGTAAAATGGCGTTTTCAATAAAATAACATCTGTATGCAGTACTCTAAATACTCTTATAAACTCTTAATAAGTTTCTGTATGCTCTTAATACTCTTATAAACTCTTAATAAGTTTTCAAAGGTTACTGATGTCAGAATCTGAAAAAATTGAAAGCCCTGACTAAAACGGTAGCTGCCCTCTCATCCGATCCGATTTGCGGGGGCCCTTACGGCCTACGATTAGACTCGAGGTTCATTTCGCTACCACCGTGATTCGTCATCTCGGACGTTGCCCTTCTTTCACTGCCAGCCACTCCTAGCCATGCAGGAGGGCGGCCGGCGTATTGATGTCATGATGCTGACAGCTCCCGACGGCCACCGGTGCCCCATATGTCAGACTGTTCTCGGCATAGTTGGTTTCTCAGAGAGCTTCTGACATCGTACAATGCGGCATGCTTTGTGGAGCGGCTTCGGTGCAACGGCAGATCCAGTCGGTTCCCATTTTACCTACTAGCTGTCACCAGCTTTCGGTGGCCTGGGTGGAGCGTTGTGCCGACGACCAACTGTTTGCGACATGAAACTTGCCGCGCCGAGTGGACGAGCGCACGACGTCGAGCACAGTGGCTATGCGGCCTAAACCACTGCACCAACTGTGCCGGCGCCCTCTAATCTACACGTTCATCTAAGTGAAATTGAGAAAATGTATGGCAATGGCTTCAAATCGAGACTTTACATGTTCTGTACGTACGTAAAAACAATTAATATTACGGCCACTTTAGTGATTTCTGCACTTTCAAAAATGATGTAATCAAATCGCCATCCCTCCCCACCGTAATAAATAGTAATGATTTGGCAGAGCTCTCAATTCGTTACGTATATGATAGCGATTACGGTATTTTTGCGCGCCCTCTTACTCGCATTTCACAACCATGTGAACGCGTTATCTGAACATCAGGAATCTGTAGATTTTTTGGATGATGCACTATTGGATCTCCTAACATTTTGTAAACACTCTCCAGTTCCCTTCGGCGATGACCTTGTTTGTAGACGTATAGTTATCCCTTTGGGGATGAGCATACTCCAATTGAAGCGTTCAGACGAAGAAATGCCTCAGTCCATAAATAGATGAAACGAGAAAAACGCGTTCAAAGTTTTCGGCCAGCCTGAAATAAATAGTGCAAACTGCTATGGCCTAAAGTGTATTATGCCAAAAGAGGCCCATACCAGTGCTACTCTGCACCTGAGTTTGGGCCACCACATCTTTCCTGATTTGCATATTTTTTAAAATTTGTGATTGTGGACTTAGGCTGTTTTAAGGTCTAAACCATAAAACAGCCTAAGTCCATATTCACAAATTTAAAAAAGATCAGTAAGAGTAAGAGAGCAGTATTGCCTACTAGGCTTGATTGCCTTCCAGAACTCCTGGTAGTGGACTAGCAGTCTTGCCATCAATTTGCAGCTTAAAAATTGAGCTACAATTATCTGAAATGTTAAATTATCGTTGATAGATTCCATAATAAGGAGCCAAAAGGTGGCGCAAGGCAGGTCCATTTTAGTCTTCAAAAGCGGCATTCGATCAAAGTTTCTTGAACTAGTCTATCAGTACTCTAAGGATTTTTAAGTCTAAATAATGATTATTGAATGAGAAATTTGATTTCAAAATTTTATCAACCTTAGTAAATGATGGAACATTTGTGATTTTCAGCCGTTAGCTAATTTGCTCCAGAACCTGTAGGCGTACGCTGGCGTTCTTGCCACTATTTTGTAGCTGAAGGATAGAGCAACAATAATCTTAAATATAGCGCATAGATTTTAGGGGTTACAGATAAGCTATTGGGGTCGAAAGGGGGTCAAAAATTTTTTTTCTTCAAAAACACAATTCGACCGATGCTTCTTAAAGTAATCAAAAAGTACTCTTAAACCCCCGATTTTTAAGTCTAAATTCTGATTACTAAGCCAGAACATCAAATTCGAAATTTTGATCCAATAGTTAAGCAGCCCGATTACTGTATCTTCGAATTGAAGCATCAAATCTGGGATTCCTTTTCACGGGGTTGAGAACTCGGCTATACTACGTAATAATGTATCAACTTTCAGCTGTCCGGGTCGTTTTTTTTAATGTTGAGTGTAATATTGAGGCTCTTGACTTGGACTTAGGCTTTTCTTCAACTGAATTTCGAGCACTGCTAAAAAAATCCGTTGGTGTAACTTATGACATAGAATGTTTTCAGATGAAATAATTTGTATTGAACATGTCCATAGTTAGGGGATTGTGCTGCCGAGTAGAACTCAATTTTTTCAAAAAGTGGACTGAGGCATTTCTTCGTCTGAACGCTTCAATTGGTAGCTTTGCTGCGGTTCGGTCATTAGGGAATTAAGGGGAGATGGGCAGCCGTAGTTCCTCTCACGGTGTTGCCGTACCGTAGGTGTTCAAACTGGATCTCCTCCCTCCCACTTTGGTGCGCTGCCGAAAATTGATGAATATTTGTTTATTGACGTATTACATTAGGGTGAGGCGAGATCGCTGACAAGAACAACAGAGCACCGGGTCTTATCCACGCCACCCCGGCAAGTAGCAGATACGTTCTTCAATTATGCTCGCTATCGATCGACGCCGATCGGCGGCGTCAAGCTCCGCCCATGCATGCGGTTGGATCGGCCAATTTTCAAATTTTCGGGAATTTTGAACACGCAATCTCAAGCAAAACTCCGAATATAGCCTGCCTGCGCCTGCGTGCCGCTTTGTAGAGTTTAAACGGCCTGGCGCAAGTGGTTATGTATGTTGTTCACTGACCTGAATTCAGTGTTGTCGTGCTCCAGTCTAACTTCTTGAACGCCAAGTGTAGCAGATCTGACGTTGAGCACGTCCTGCATGGTCGGGCGGTAGTTCGAGGCGCTCAGTCTCTCTATATCATCGAAGAAACTAAAGTCAAATAGAAAACTAAGGAATCAAAAAATTCCGGCAAAATTAAAGATAGCCTTAGGGACCGTCCAAAAATTACGAAATGACATTTTAGGCCATTTTCGGACCCCCTTCCCCTGTCGTAATGGGTTGTAATAATTTTCTTACCCCATCCTAGTTAATAATAAATTGACTTTCCCCGAATTTCAAAATTTTCTGGAGATTTGCAGTAGATTTTTTTGCGTTCTCAGTTGCCGAAATAACCGCATCTCTAGTAAAGATGTCTGTCATGCAGGATTATGTTGTATTTTAGGACTAGGTACAGTAATCTGAAACCAATTTATCTCAGCTTTTCTCTTGTGCTCAGAACTTTTGGATTATGCATACAGTGTATGTCACATTCAGAAGCGTCTAATGCGTAAGTGATACGTACGTACTGCGCCCTAAAACACTTGATCAGATCCCTATGAAACACTTGTTCAGATATCAGTGATCATTCAGAATGGGCATAAACAATGGTGTTATTGAAATTTGAAAATTATGCAAAAGCTTAAATTCGAATAGAACTCGATCTGTAAGAGACGGTCATCCAAAAGAAATGCAAGAAATACATCACACGCCTTCAAAACCTTGATTATACACGCCCTTTGTGTATCTTTTGCACCGTTGACAGTGCAAGCTAAAAATTACGTAATAAAATTTCCGACCCCCACCGTAATAAGTAATAATCATTCGGCGAACGAACCCCCTCCTTCTCAGACCATTATGTAATTTTGGACGTCCCCTTACTGTTTGACTGTATCGTGAATGTGCAATTGATCACGAAACTGGAAACACCGTTTCACGCCATAATCGTTCCATAAACAGGATACCGATTGGCCGACTTCCTTCGTTAATGGTAATCGATCATTTTCCTCATCAACAGTTTTCCGCACCACTGCTGCATGCTCCTAATTCATAGTTTGAACGAACGTTTGAGAAAGTTAGAGTGTGAAAAATTTTAAAGAAAATCTATAAACAATTTTGCCTTAATTTGTGAAACAATACTGTCTCGAATTACCACTAAAACAAATAATTATGATTTTTTAAATCATACCGTTTTTAGAATGTTTTCAATCCGTTCTCAATAGCTTGCAAATACCTCATTCGTTGCCATTATTTATGTTTTCTTATCTTCTTATTGAACACTTTTGCCTTTTTCAGCTTTAAAGTTTAAAAATTCGAGCGCTCACTTCGCATGAAGGGTCATTGAAAGGAATCTGAAATTGTCTCATGGCGTCCAATAACGTCGCCATACAAGTCAAAACATTGCTGAATATCGTTGGCTTGTAGAAAAACATCTCGTTTTCAGTGAAGGTATCGTGTAGCAACCTACAGTACAGTGTACACGCGTTCCACATACACCTGGTGCGTGGAAAATTTATTCTGTTTATTTATTCTCATCTCACCTCATTTGTTTCAATATTGTAGATTTACCGCACTCTCCAGAGCCTAAAGTCATCGTACGTACAAAATGTTCCTAGTATGTCCACACTGGCGTATCCAGAATTTTGCAAAGGGGGTGTAAAATTTTGCAAGATTGGCCTTCAAAAACGCGTTTAATATCCATTCTGAGCATAAAATTAACAGAAATTGGACATTTAACCTATTAGTTACGCTTCTGCCCAACATTGGGGGAGAAATTTTTGAAAATTTAACTTTCAAAAACGGATTTAGGCATTCTGAGCATAATAAAATACACAGTTTTAGTGCATAATTCATTAGTTTCTCTTTCTACCTCCACCACAAAGGCACCCTACACCCCTCCCTGGATACGCTACTGGCCGGCCATGTCTAAAATTGTAGATAGAGACAGAAGTGGGCAGAGGAGGTGGGAACGCGGATGTTTGCGAGCTTGAGAAAATTTGCATTCTTTTTAAATTTTGCATGTTCATTTAGAATAATACAGATAATTAGAATGGAGCCATTGTAAAAGTTTTCGCGCTTCCCGACTCATACTTTTTAGGGGCAAAGGAAGTTACCCAGCAACAAAACTTTGCGGATTTTCTGTCTCCTCTCGCTTCGGAGTTGGCGCTCTATTTCTCTGTTCCTTATTGCTTCCAATTGATGCTGTTGACCTGTGCTCGGTTGACAGTTACCCATTGGACCTAAACACGAAGTTGACACAAAGGTAAGACTTTGATGCTCCGCACTAACTAACGGTAGCGGCGTCCTGCGGCTAGGTGTATCTGCCGATCTCCGCCGGATATCATGAAAATACGATTCGGTGTTGATTTGGATATTGGTCTACCAGAGTTTACTGGATGTTTAATAACAAGAATTCAACATTTCTGGCTGATTTTCGCTGTTTTGTGGTAAATTATATCGCTGCAAATGCTACATTTAAAGAGCTTTACAAGCAAAAGCAAATGCTTTATTTTTTTACTAAATTTTTCTGTTTCAACACAAAATGCTTCATCCCTGAACAATCTGCTATGGATGGCAGTTTACTCGAAAAGGTGTGCAACCAGTAGGGTTCCGACGATATATCGATATCGAAAAGTCGATATATCGACCCTTTTTCCAATATCGATATCGATATCGCGATATTTCGCATCGATATTTTCGATATTTTTGTTTGCGCAAAAGTAGGAAAAAACAAAACTGACACCAAGTTTATTTCTCTGGAACAGTAAAAAAAAACAGTTTTTTCTGGACAACTCAGAAATCGATGGTATAGTCAGAACCTAGCTGTGGCATGAGCTCTCAGAAACATCAATTTCTAAGTAAGTAAAGTAAGTAATTTTATTCAAAAATAAACAGAACAGAAATGCCCAAGACTGAGACCAAACAGATAGGGTTGGGGATGGGCCGCTAAACGGCCACTAACACCCTACCCCGATAAAATCTACTAAGATCGGTATTACAGAGAGCGTTGCGGAAGGCGCGTGCGGAGCGCAAATTAACTGTTTCATTTGGTAAGGAGTTCCAAATATTTATTACTCGAATGGCAAAGGAATATTTTCTTATATCAAGCCTAGACTTCGGTAAACACAATTTATACTGGTGGCCACGTGTGTTGAGATTATTAAATTTGAAAAACAAATCAACAGGGAGGTCAATTTGTCTGTGAATTAATTTGAACACCATTACAAGGTCAGCAACAATTCTTCTTTTTTTCTAAAGACTCCAAATTTAGCAAACTTAGCCTTTCGGAATATTCAAAATTCACAAGACCTGGAATTCGACGAGTAAATAATCTCTGAACTCTTTCAATCAGATCTATGTCCTTAAGTAAATATGGATTCCACACCTCAGAGGCATATTCTAGCTTAGGACGAACAAAAGTTTTGTACAGTTTGATAAGGAAATCCTTGGTCTTAGTTTCAAAACATTTAAAGATCAGGTTAACCAACCTAAACCCGTTTGCTGCAAGTTGATTACAATGGCGCGAAAATTTAAGATCATTAGAGATTAGCACACCAAGATCAGTTATTGTATCAACTGATTGAAGCTGACGACCAAGACATATGAAATTTGTATGAGCATTACCGTAGCCAAGATGCAGGACAGCGCATTTATGTATTGCGACAGATAGCTGTATTCTCTCTGCCCAATGCATCACCCTCTCAAGATCTCGCTGTAACACAACATTTACTGCGTTTCGAGGAAGAGCAAAGTAGAGTTTAGTGTCATCAGCGTAAAGAACAAATTTTGACTCTGTAAGCACCGAACTGAGGTCATTTATGTAAATAAGGAACAACAGGGGGCCTAATTTGCTACCTTGAGGAACACCAGAGGTTACAGGAATTGAGGAAGAAACTGCGTTATCTACCGATACATACTGTAAGCGATTTGACAAGTAAGCCTCGATCCACTTCAGTAATTTTCCTCTGATACCAATATTGTACAGTTTAGACATAAGTTTTGGATGAGAGACTGTGTCAAATGCTTTAGCAATATCGAGATAAATAACGTCGATTGTTAAAAAATTATCTAAATTTTGGGTCCATTCATTTAGACAATACAGTAGTTGGGCTACAGTAGAACGGTTTTTCATAAAACCGAACTGCTTAGGGGATATCTTATTGGTAGCAAGAAGGTATTCCATCATTTCATCAAAAATGATGGATTCCATAATTAACTCACTTTTAACAAGTGAACTTATAGGCCGGTAATTTTTGACAGAGGTACTTGCACCCTTTTTGAAGATTGGAGTAATACGAGCCACTTTCCAGATATCTGGAAGAGTGGCAGTTTCAAAAGATACAGAAAATATTTTCTTTAGAGGAGAAACAAGAAGAGCAGCAAATTTTTTGAGAACAAATTGTGGGATATAATCAGGACCCCTAGACATCTTTGGAATAATTTTTAATAAGTGTTTAAACACTATATCATCAGTCATACGTATGTCCCGCAGAAATGTCGCATTTTCAACAGCAAACTCCTGCAAGGGTGACCCATCATCCGTTATAAAGACAGAGGCAAAAAAGGCATTAAAAGCAGATGCCTTTTCAGATTTTGGCGGTTTTCCTGAGATGGGTTTAGTTTGTAAACTCGATGAAGCCTTAATTGCCTGTTGTGTGCATTTCGCGAAGCAGTAGACCATATGGAGGATTTTGAACGAAATGTACACTTAGGGACAAAGGCTTCGATACCTTGACTCAAAAGCGAATGGAAACACTCCCAAAATTGGTTAACATTGGCACACTGTTCGAAAACAGTAATCCAATCAATATGATACAGATATTCAGAAAAGGGCTCAAAATGTAATTTTCGAAAGTTGAGGAAAGAGGTGTCAGTATTAAAAGATTCATGGCTAATCAAAGGCCCAAAATTGGATACAATCTTATTGTGGTCGGAGTTGGCAAAGGGCTGTACAACTTTAGTATTAAATACGAAACTGTCTTCGTTACAAAAAACAAGATCTAAGATATTGCCAGACTCATGTGTACCTTGGTTTACGTATTGAGAGAAGCCATTTTCGAGCATAAAGACCAAAAATTCTTTATCGATAGAACTAAGCGCAGAATTATTTAGCCAGTCAATTCCAGGAAGGTTAAAATCACCCATAATTAAAGTGGTTATTTTATCAGAGTAAGCAGATCCGATGTGATCAATAACTGCATTTACCGAGTCTTGCTTGACAGCAGAAGGAGTACGATAATACAAGCCAACATTAAATAGAGGAATTTTGCTACGTTTAGAGAAAATTGAGACCCACAGCGTCTCATAGAATAAGTTGCTTTCAGAGATCAAAAGTTGGTACTCAAACATATTAGGGATCAAAATAGCCACCCCACCTCCCCTTCCTAGTCTGTGTTGGTCATCACATCTCAAGATAGCGTGTGAACACAAAACATCACTAAATGCAAAGTCAGGAATGTCACTATTCAACCAGGTTTCAGTGACGAGAAAGAACACGTTAGCGTGAATTGAACAGGTATAAACAGGGCATTCTCAACTTTCTAACAGCAACGCTTACGTTCTTAAATGTCTGCAGCAATACTGAAGAGCTGAAGAGCTGCTCACTCCGCAAACTTGAAGCAGGAGGGCAGAAGCAGACATGGGCTAGCATTTTTGCTGAGGGTTTTCAAATCCCAAGGGGGTACCGCCGGGCTAATGGGCGGTTGAATGGATGGTAAGGAAAAAAGTCGAATTTTTACTAAAGTCAAGCTTGTTGGCTTATTTGTCATTAAAATAAGTTAAAATACGCTATTCTGTCTGAGGTTATTTATGCCTAACGAGGGTGGGGCATCGGTCTGAGAGGTCAACCTTTTCATTGAAGAAGGGCTTCAAAAGGGCCACTACCTTTTCTGCGATTCTCTACTTAATTGATATCAGATCGCTGATTGCATCAGTGCTTGACTGGTAGCAGCAAGAGTAGTCTGCTCTTTCAAATTCTTAGATTTTCCTGCATTACTATAAATATCGATATCGATCCATATTGAGCTGAAAATATCGATATCGATGTCGAATATCGTCGAATTTTGATATCGTCGGAACACTAGTAACCAGGACCTAGGCACCTATTTGCGCAGTAATTCTCTCCTGTACAGAAAGAGCCTACATTATTTACTGATATCCTCCGGATCCGGTTTACCGAATATTGAAAATCTCCGATCGGGATACGGTTGAAAATTTCAATCCGATCGGTCGGGCCCTAAAGTGAAGAGGCGGTGCCAGAGGGAATGCGCGTTTAGTGCGGCTGTTTCTAAATCTAAGACCGCTCTCTGGCTTAGTTATGCGTCTGCAGAGAAGTTCACGGAAGCACACACATGGTGCAGATTGGAAAGCGCAAAGCAAGGCTTTAATAACAAATTAGCTTCTGATATTAACGTAGGAAGTAGATCGAGCACAAAATGAATTAGGTTCCTCTGCTCTCATATTTCGCCTGTGTTCAGTAAACAATGCATTTCAACCTGCAATAATCATAGACGATCACTCCACGCTCCTATAGGGTCTTCTAGTTTGACGGTATAAATTGAAAATTTAATCCTCTCATAAGTTGTGTTCAGACAGAAACAGGAAATATTACAAAGTTAATGTAAGTTTTATTACTAACATCACATTCCACTTGTGGACATATTCTTTTGGATCAGACTGTCGGTCACTGACAGTAGTACCAACTTCACTTGGTCGGTGTTAGTGGCGCAGGTCTCGTGAGTGTACAGTTTCCGATTGGGCTTTTTGTTCTCAGACTCAAACTTTGCTCTAATATAATTCATGCATTCGCTATAGTCGGTTCCGCCTGAAAAAACAGTACAGTAGCAAGCACTGAAAAACGCCTTTCTGTTTGCCCCACAGCTTGTAAGAGTGCTGCGGTAGGAACATTGTTCAGTTACGACACCGCGTAGATATACGTAAAAAAACTACCTTAAGCACGCCCTGGCAGTGGGACTGCCGGGATTTTCTCTCCGCTTTTTCTCCGTTAGTACAATAAAATGTAGCTACAAACCGTACCCTGGTATTCTGGAAAAGCGCTGGTAATAGGTAGATTGTTGCAGAGTTTCTCTGCGAACAAGTCGGTCTTATTGAGAAAGAGAATGAGTGTTGTTTTTAAGAAGTGTTCACTGTTGCACACCCCTTGGAACAGGTTGACTGAGTCGACCATCCGGTTCTAAACTCAATTTTATCATCAGTGTCTGCGGCATATTTTACGTACTGTAGTGGAGTCCTCGCGCATCGTTTGGTTGTATTCGGATACGGCCGTTATGAATATGACAGCGTTTACGTCATCGAACACATGCATCCACTTTTTGCGCTGAGACCGCTGCCCTCCTACGTCAAATACTCTGCAATCCTTTCAGATACCTGATTGGATGCTTGCGATAATAGAAATAACATCAAGTTTTTCTTTGAGGTAGTGATGCCTACTGTTGTTTGTGTATACACACACATTTACCATACACAAAAATAGACATTGTTTTTCCAATGTGTATACGATGAAAGAGATGTCTATATAAACTCACCTGTCTAGTGTACATTATTGTTTTCTTTCTTATACAACCAGTAAACTCCCTTCATTTGGTGCCGAGATCCCGTTTTTCTTTTGTTGTATTGTGTTGCGTCCGCCTAACCCAGGTTCCATCCGCTATCCGTTACCAGCCATCTACCGACTATCTACCGTCTACCAAGCCCACCGTCCGTCATCCATCATCCGTTGTCGTCCGTCCGTCTATCGGTTCAAGTCTACCGTCTTCCACCTACTGTACCTTCCACAGCCGACCAAGTCTACCATCTTCAGCCTACCTTCCACAGCCGACCAAGTCTACCGTCTACCGCCTACCTTCCACAGCCGACCAAGTCTACCATCTTCAGCCTACCTTCCACAGCCGACCAAGTCTACCGTCTACCGCCTACCTTCCACAGCTGACCAAATTGAATGAAAGGTGAAAAAGTAAGGCATGTGCAATAAGTCTACTGTCTACTGTCTTCCGCCTACCTTCCACAGCTGACCAAGTCTACCATCTTCCACCTACCTTCCACAGCTGACCAAGTCTACTCTTCCACCTACCTTCCACAGCTAACCAAGTCTACTCTTCCACCTACCTTCCACAGCTGACCAAGTCTACCATCTTCCGCCTACCTTCCACAGCCGACCAAGTCTACCATCTTCCGCCTCCTTCCACAGCTGACCAAGTCTACCATCTTCCGCCTACCTTCCACAGCTGACCAAGTCTACCATCTTCCGCCTACCTTCCACAGCCGACCAAGTCTACCATCTTTTGCCTACCTTCCACAGCCGACCAAGTCTACCATCTTCCGCCTACCTTCCACAGCCGACCAACTCTACCATCTTTTGCCTACCTTCCACAGCCGACCAAGTCTACCATCTTCCGCCTACCTTCCACAGCCGACCAACTCTACCGTCTTCCGCCTACCTTCCACAGCCGACCAAGTCTACCATCTTCCGCCTACCTTCCACAGCTGACCAAGTTTACTACCATCTTCTGCCTATCTTCCACAGCTGACCAAGTCTACCATCTTCCGCCTACCTTCCACAGCTGACCAAGTCTACCATCTTCCGCCTACCTTCCACAGCTAACCAAGTCTACCATCTTCTGCCTACCTTCCACAGCTGAGCAAGTCTACCATCTTCCGCCTACCTTCCACAGCTAACCAAGTCTACCGTCTTCTGCCTACCTTCCACAGCTGACCAAGTCTACCGTCTTCTGCCTACCTTCTTCCACAGCTGACCAAGTCTACCGTCTTCCGCCTACCTTCTTCCACAGCTGACCAAGTCTACTGTCTTCTGCCTACCTTTCACAGCTGACCAAGTCTACCATCTTCCGCCTACCTTCTTCCACAGCTGTCCAAGTATACTGTCTTCCGCCTACCTTTCACAGCTGACCAAGTCTACCATCTTCCGCCTACCTTCCACAGCCGACCAAGTCTACCATCTTCCGCCTACCTTCCACAGCCGACCAACTCTACCGTCTTCTGCCTACCTTCCACAGCTGACCAAGTCTACCGTCTTCCGCCTACCTTCCACAGCCAACCAAGTCTACCATCTTCCGCCTACCTTCCACAGCTGACCAAGTCTACCATCTTCCGCCTACCTTCCACAGCTGACCAAGTACCACCATCTTCTGCCTACCTTCCACAGCTGACCAAGTCTACTGTCTTCCACCTACCTTCCACAGCTAACCAAGTCTACCATCTTCTGCCTACCTTCCACAGCTGACCAAGTCTACTGTCTTCTGCCTACCTTCTTCCACAGCTGATCAAGTCTACTGTCTTCCGCCTACCTTTCACAGCTGACCAAGTCTACCATCTTCCGCCTACCTTCCACAGCCGACCAAGTCTACCATCTTCCGCCTACCTTCCACAGCCGACCAAGTCTACCGTCTTCGGCCTACCTTCCACAGCTAACCAAGTCTACCATCTTTTGCCTACCTTCCACAGCCGACCAAGTCTACCATCTTCCGCCTACCTTCCACAGCCGACCAACTCTACCGTCTTCCGCCTACCTTCCACAGCCGACCAAGTCTACCATCTTCCGCCTACCTTCCACAGCTGACCAAGTTTACTACCATCTTCTGCCTATCTTCCACAGCTGACCAAGTCTACCATCTTCCGCCTACCTTCCACAGCTGACCAAGTCTACCATCTTCCGCCTACCTTCCACAGCTAACCAAGTCTACCATCTTCTGCCTACCTTCCACAGCTGAGCAAGTCTACCATCTTCCGCCTACCTTCCACAGCTAACCAAGTCTACCGTCTTCTGCCTACCTTCCACAGCTGACCAAGTCTACCGTCTTCTGCCTACCTTCTTCCACAGCTGACCAAGTCTACCGTCTTCCGCCTACCTTCTTCCACAGCTGACCAAGTCTACTGTCTTCCGCCTACCTTCTTCCACAGCTAACCAAGTCTACTCTTCCACCTACCTTTCACAGCTGACCAAGTCTACCATCTTCCGCCTACCTTCTTCCACAGCTGTCCAAGTATACTGTCTTCCGCCTACCTTTCACAGCTGACCAAGTCTACCATCTTCCGCCTACCTTCCACAGCCGACCAAGTCTACCATCTTCCGCCTACCTTCCACAGCCGACCAACTCTACCGTCTTCTGCCTACCTTCCACAGCTAACCAAGTCTACCGTCTTCTGCCTACCTTCCACAGCTGACCAAGTCTACCGTCTTCCACCTACCTTCCACAGCTAACCAAGTCTACCGTCTTCCGCCTACCTTCCACAGCTAACCAAGTCTACTGTCTTCCGCCTACCTGTTCCACTGCACATACACATTCGGAAAATCCAATACCAAACAACAATAGTGAAGCCAGAAAATGGTTTAGGTGCTACTCTAGCATGTTCTACAAATATAGCTTTTGGTATACCAGTACCAATATCAAAAAAATTAATAGTTGCAAAGCACATTGTGTGCGTGAACTATGCTAGTAGTTATGGATCAAAATGGTGTCCAAAATGGGGATCAAAATTTGAGCTTTATTCAAATGGTTCATTATCGGTCAGTTCTTTATCGGTTTGGATCAAATTTTCAGCAAAAATCAATAGACAACTGTCTGCATATTTTGCAAGTTCATTGTCAAAATTCTAACTCGTTCTGGTTTTATGAGCGTAAGACAAGAAATCAGGGTGGTCCATGGAAATTCTAATTATTTCGGCAATTCGACTGGTATGGGTATGAAACTCGCAGAATCGTGTGGCGGCCAGAATTTTGGGGGTTGTGTGATGAGGTTTTTTCATCACGCATTTTTTTACTGGCCGCCACGCACACGTATACATACAGCCGACACAAAATGCGTGATGAAAATGTGTTGTGGCTGCGCCGGCGGGCAATACAAATGTGAAGCTGATTGAGATGTAAATTTTGCGAAGCTGATCAAGCTTTGCGTGATGAACCCGTGCGAAGCTGATCGGCAAATGCGAGATGAAAAATTGTCGCGTGCACCAATTGGTGCACGGTCTGGCCGTAAGGGTTATAGGTGGAAAACTCCGGTAGTTCACAGACACAAACTTGGCGAAATTCAAAAACATGGCTAAATCTGACTTTTCTTCGTAAAACCAGTAAAATGGCGATTCATAAGTTTTTCGATTTTTTAAAAACACTACCACGGGGAATGTTCTATGATGTTGAACAGACTTTAAAGATCATGGTTCATTCATCGGTCCGTCCAACTCCAATCTGTGTTGATTAAAACAGATTCAGTGCTTTAGCTCCAGAAGGTACAGCTCCTTACCTATGGGATTTTCGATTATGTTTTTGAAATTACCCAATTTTGGTGCTCTTTGAGCTACAATGTAGAGGGCTGCCCATTCAGTAATGTTATGTTCAATGGCAGTACCAAGCATTCCTGCAAGTGTCAGACCTATACTCTTTGAATTGCCAGAACAGTTAGAATTTCCGTGGACCACCCCGATTCTTTGTTTTCGGCTCATAAAACAAGCGCAGTACATAATTTTGACACTAAACTTGCACAGTATCTACCCAGTTATCTTGTTAGCAAATCCTGAAAAATTGAGCCAAATTGATAAAGAACTGACCGAAAACGAACCATTTGAATAAAGTTCGAAAAGGAGTGGAAACTTTTTGATATATACTGTATGTCGTTGACTGACCTGAATTCAGTGTTGTTGTACTCTAGTCTAACTTCTTGAACGCCCAGTGTAGCAGATCTGACGTTGAGCACGTCCTGCATGGTCGGGCGGTAGTCCGAGGTGCTCAGTCTCTCTATATCGTCGAAGAAACTAAAGTCAGACAGAAACTTAAGGAATCAAAAAATCTTCTGATCTCTTCTCTACTGGATAACCGTTTACCGGATAACTGTTCTGTTCTGTTAAAATGTTCTCATCTGTTTTCTGCAGGTTGCTAGGTTAAGAAGTTCCGCTCCGTTTTGTGCTGTGCTATTATTCTGCTATTTTAAAAAGTGCTTTTAGATTCTAAAGTTTAGATAGAATGTGTTTCTATTTTAACGGCTATAAATTTTTTACACTGTCAGTGGGAGGTGGGAACTGGGTTTTCAAAAGTTCTGACCTATCACTTTGTTTGCGATTACAGGTAGTTAGCTTACTGAAAGGGCCTAGAGACGAATAGAGAGAAGAGAGAGCCTTACTGCTTGATGGTATCATGAATGTGAAATTGATCGCGAAAGTGGAAACATCGTTGCACGCCATAATCGCTCCATAAACAGGATATCGACTGGCCAAGTTCTTTCGTTAAGGGCAAATGATCGTTTCCCTCGCCAACAGTTTGCCACACCGCTGCTGCGTGTTCCTAATAAATACAGTGTACGTTTACAAACACACGCACAGTACATGTTTCTATGATTCCCATTCAATGTGTTTTGAAGAGCTTGCAAGAAACTTGATCGATTTTTCTGAGGTTATTCGTACACAGCTTTCATATCACGTACCGGTAGGTAAAAAATCAAGCGCTCACTTCACACAAATGGTCAACAAAAGGAATCCCAAGTTGTCTCATGGCGTTCAGTAATGTCGTCATACCAGTCAAGACGTTGCTGAATATCATTGGCTTGTAGAAAAACATCTCGTTTTGAGTGAAGGTATCGTGCAGCAACCTATAGTTTACACCACCGTTCTTATAAACTAAGGAAAAATGTGCGAAAATATGCTAAAAACCATTGAAAGACTTAAAACGCTTTTAGAATTTGAATGTATAGCTATGGTTAAGTACGTATGGTCGTTCATCTTGGTTGGATGGATTGAAAACTTTGGTCTGATAAGGTACCGTAGTCTTACCTCATTTGTTTCAATATCGTAGATTTACCGCACTCTCCTGACCCTAAAATAATTGTAATAGATTTTTACACTACCAAACCATAAACCACAACAACAACCCGGTGCCGGTTCCAACAAAATCAAAAATAGGTGAGGAATCCATAGTCAAACGAGCAAATGCCTAGTCCAGAAATATATAGACAAGAAGGAAAATTTTTACTTTTGTGCTTGTTTGTATCTGCGGCTTTCGAAATTGTGTCCGTCTCAGCAGAGATCCAAAATCGCAAAATTTTTGACTTACCCAACAATAAAACTTTGCGGGTCTTAAACTTTTCGGCTCTGTCGTTTTGGATTTGCCGTTCGATTTCTCGGTTCCTTACTTCCACTTGACGTTGGTCAACTGTGTACGGCTGACAGTTACCCATTCGACCGTATGAATCGACAGCCACCCTTGCCAGTTTGCCTCGATTCTTAGCAACAGCTTAGCATCATTATTATCATGTGCTGGTTAGCTACATTGTAGCTGTTCGATTTGATGAACATTGTTTTGAACTACGTAATAATTGGCACGTTTGGTTCAGAACTGACGAATGACAAGACCTCATAAACGCGTACTGAACCTTTTCCTTAAGCGCAAAAATGAATCAGTGGCATACAATACAAGGCATAAGATTTTGAAAGGGTGGTTAAAATTTTAAAGCGGTCAGATTGGGCTGCCAGCCAGGGGGGTAAAATTTTCAAAAATAGTCTTGTAAAAAAATGCATCAAAAAGGCATTAAGATGCATTTTGCGAGAAAGTCAGCTTTGGTGCCGAAGACAGGGAGCAAGCAGGGCCATCTCACGGATCTGGCTGATATTTATATCTATTAAAATAGAGCACAGTCGAAGACCAACGGTGCATGCCCGGCCACCAGCAACCCCCTAGAACCGGAGCTACACCCCCTCAAAGTTGGGTCGGCAGCAATTTTCGGGCTCATTTTAATAGCTCTGACACCCTCCATTCAAACGACCACCCTTCATTCGTTTCTTAAGCTAGGATCCCGACTCGCATATGGTTTTGTAGCTGGTCCAATGGCCTTTTTCTGGTACTCCGGTTTCCAGATCTTAGCTGGTTACCGAGATATTCGCCGAAAACTGCGAAATTTCCACAAAATGCCACTCCGTTTTTTTTCGAAAAATCTTTATAACTTTTTGTGCAAAGGCCCTGCCAAGCTAATGCTTTAACAAAAGTTAGGCATGAGTTGGCCAAACAAAATGAGCGCCCCAAAGTGTGCGGTTAGGGGGGAGGGGGTGTTTCGGCCTCTCAAAGGTGTTCGAAAAAAACTTTTTTTGTGCAAAGCTTCGTTGTTAGCACACTGTTATATGCAGTTTTGTGTGCTGAGTTCGAAAATGCATTCAGTTTAGTTTTTCTTATGTAGTTTTTGCTGCTGATTCCGAAAATAACATTATTTTTGCTCTACGTTGCCTACTTTTGAAGATATCGGCATTTTTATGATTTGGGAACAAAGCGGCTGCACTTGCTACAACATGCTCGTTTGAAAGGTGACTCAATTCAGTCGCATCTAGGGTACAGAGCCATAAAAATTATTTTTAGGATTACCGCTTCTCACGGCATGTTTCTTAATGAAACTTTCGAGGTCCATAACTTGCGACAAAGTGGCCGTAGCGCAAAAATATGATAATATTCTGAATCAGCGGAGAAAACTGCACCAGATAGATACCATATTACGTCCAGATTTGACAGATAACTTATTGTCTGAGTACCAGGGCCAATCCGATCCGATCCGATCCGATCTGGCGGGGGGGCCGTACAATGTACAGCCCTACGATCAGACCTGCACGGTCCATTTCGTTACCCCTGATATCGTCATCTCGGACGTTTGCCCTTCTTTCACTGCCAAGCCACTCAAGCCATGCTGTTGGGCGCCAGGTACTAAGAGAGTGCCTGGCGTGGTGACGTCATGGTTCTGACAGCTCCCAACGGCCGCCCGGCCGCAGGCACTAAACCGGTATCAGCCTTATTGTTGGTCTCTCAGACAGCTCCTAACGTCGTTGATCTTCCAACGCGGCATGCTTTTTGGAGCGGCTTTCGGTGCAACGGCAGATCCAGTTGGTTCCCATTTTACCTACTCACTGTAACCAGTTTTCGGTGGCCAGGGTGGAGCGTTGTGCCGACGACCAACTCTTTGCAGCAAGAAACTTGCCGCGCCGAGAGGATGAACCACTACAATCGCTAGGGATGCAGGGGCCGCCGTGACTCAGAGGCAGCAAGCTACCCATTGAGCCAACAACGCGGCTGAGTACCAGGGCATAAAAGTTACATAAGTAGCTCAGGAGCAGTCAGATTGAAAAACAGACGCCATTTTCGTAATCAGCGGCAAAAACTGCATTAGGTGATATAAATTTTTATGGCTCTGTACCCTAGATGCGACTGAATTGAGTCACCTTTCAAACGAGCATGTTATAGCAAGTGCAGCCGTTTTGTTCCCAAATCATAAAAATGCCGATATCTTCAAAAGTAGGCAACGTAGAGCAAAACTTAAGTTATTTTCGAATCAGCAGCAAAAACTACATAAGAAAAGCTGCATTGCGCCGCGGTTAATGGTCATACTAGCGAGTAGTGCCAGTCAAGAAAAAGGGTTGGTCTCAAATTTGGACGCCAATTTCTCCCGATCCAGAGCGAATCTAACTAAACTGAATGCATTTTCGAACTCAGCACACAAAACTGCATATAACAGTATGCTAACAACTAAGCTTTGCAGAAAAAAATTTTTTTCGAACACCTTTGAGAGGCCAAAACACCCCCCTCGCCCCCTAACGGCACACTTTGGGGCGCTCATTTTGTTTGGCCAACTCATGCCTAACTTTTGTTAAAACATTAGCTTGGCAGGGCCTTTGCACAAAAAGTTATAAAGATTTTTCGAAAAAAAAACGGAGTGGCATTTTGTGAAAATTTCGCAGTTTTCGGCGAATATCTCGGTAACCAGCTATGATCTGGAAACGGGAGTACCAGAAAATGAAAGGCCATTGGGCCAGCTACAAAACCATATGCGAGTCGGGATCCTAGCTTAAGAAACGAATGAAGGGTGATCGTTTGAATGGAGGGTGTCAGAGCTATTAAAATGAGCCCGAAAATTGCTGGCGACCCAACTTTGAGGGGGTGTAGCTCCGGTTCTAGGGGGTTGCTGGTGGCCGGGCATGCACCGTTGGTCTTCGACTGTGTATAAATATCAGCCAGATCCGTGAGATGGCCCTGCTTGCCCCCTCAAAGCTGACTTTCTCGCAAAATGCATCTTAAACAGGTCGGATAGAAAATTCGCGTGATTGGTTGAAAGTGCAATAAATAACTTCTAATGTGTACGAAGAGCGAAGAAGTGTCACTATTTTAGTTGGAGGCACCTACAGCACTTATGTACGTCTGTACATAGTTAAAAAATGTTTACTGTACACAAATTATAGGACAGTTTGTGTGTTGAGCATCGAGCGATGTCGAGTAACCGGTGACGACTGTGGACTTAACAAAGACATCTTCCTAGTTGTCGAGACAGCTCTTCTGCCCAGTCCCAACGAAGCGGCTGCCTTTTCGGCCGGAAATGCTAGGGAATTTAGCGATCGAAAACGGGTAGATGGCCGAAACATAGGCTCGTCTCGCAGTGACCGGACGGGACTCCGACAACTCGCTGCTGAACTGTGTTTGCGATAACCTGCAGACAGAATGCTTGTATCAAATATGTTAAACCATACAGTACATGCATACTGTTGTAGCATCAGTGGCGTATCCCCAGGATTTTGCAAAAGGCGTTTTAGTTCAGTTTACTACTCAACAATCCACATCTAAACAAGTAAAACGAGGGAATGTGAGGGAAGAAAAACGACCGTGAGAAGTTGCTTATTTTTGAGAGATTTTTTCTTCCTACCTCTATCTACCACAAACGAAGGTGTACCCATCCCAAAAGCATTAAACCTACAGTATTTGATCAATACAGAATACATACAGTAGGCGGACAGGCCTACCTACACACCTGAAGACCGCCCAGGAGGTAGTGATGTAAAATTATGGACTTTGAATACAATTACAATTAAATTACGGACTCGGTTTTTATTTTCAATTAAATTAAATTAATTGAAATTGTTTTCATTATTTTGAATTACAATTATATTTTCAATTAATTTATTGACCCGCCTAGACCTAGTTCCCAACCAAATTTTAGTTTGTAGTTAGTGGTTAGTAGTCCAAGCTTTCAGACTTTTCAGTTTGTAGTTAGTGGTTAGTAGTCAATTCAGCCAGCGATCCGCGTTTGTAGTTAGTGGTTAGTAGTCAATTTGTAGTCCCTCGGGCTGTGCAAAAATGACGACATCGGTTTATGGGGAAGCGGTTTTAGGTACTAAAAAGCACTAAAAGATGGTAAAAATCGCTACCTAATTTGGGCTCAAATACGGCTAAAATATATTTATTTTTACATTTCACAGGTTACATTTTCTTGTTTGAAATTCTAAAAAATCGAAAAATATTTGCTCAAAAATTACTTGCCAGAAAGATCCGAGGGGGGGCCCGATTTAAGAGCCTGGCTCTTTCGTGTGGTGCAACCGCCCTCTGTTACATGTATGGTGTGGTGGACAATCTATCCTTAATCATTGGATGATCTAATAGTTGTCATTTATGTATGCACTTATAATTACAGTACAACTACTAAACTAAATTTGATGATCAGTGAACTAAGATACCAAGCAATGTTTGTGATTTCTGTGATTAATGGAAAATATTCGCGATTTTCGTAAAATTTTCACTTAAACTGTTATAAAATAACTGTAAACAACCGTGCAATTTCACGATTTGAGACTACAAACTCGGGACGAAAAAATATGTAGTTAGTGGTCAATTTGTAGTCAGTGGATTTAGTTTGTAGTTAGAGTTAATTTGTAGTCTCATTTGTCCCAAAAGTCAGGTAGTTAGTAGTCTTTTAGTTTGTAGTTAGTAGTCACTACAAACTAGGTCTAGACCCGCCGAAAATTTCAATTATGCAAGTTTTTTCAGTTATTTCTCCAATTGTTTTAATCTGTTGTCGAATTTTTGCTGCTAAAAGACAGTGACATACCCAGAAGTTGAAAAAAATGTCAATATAACAGTTTGGAGATACCTGGTTGGGCAGCAGCCCAACCATGGAGAGAAAATTGAAAAAAATACATTTTAAAAAGCATAGAAAAGGCATGCGAATTTCAATTGCAATTAAATTAATTTTTTGCATCACTTCACTACCAGGAGGACAACTCGAGTAATTTAATGCAGGCTACGATTCTGGTAAACAAGTGGCATTCGGAGCATAAATGTAGACAGTGTTGTATATAGTATACAATTCATTCGTTTCTCTTATTTTTGTACCTCCCCTCCCTCCATCACAAACGGGAAACCGAATCTAAACCGTCTGTCTGAACTTAGGTTGGCAACGCTTGCCATTTTGTAGTGTAGATAAATTGTAAGTGGAAATATTTATGGATTATTCAAAGAAACTGTACACCTTCTTCCGTTGCAAAGAAATATTCACCCATTAAACGCAAATAAAGAACCAAGATTTGTACAGTTTGTCCTGCTGATGCTCTCCCGAACAGGGTCCTTGCCCGCCGATGCCATCCCGGACAAGGTCCATGTCCGCTATTGGCCTCCCCGGACAGACTTTACTTTGGGCATGGTCTCGTCCTCCTCTTGACCTCCCGGACAGTGACCATGTCCACTTAGACTGATACCCAAGGAGATACATCCCCTGGATACACCACTGTGTTGTAGGTAAGATGGTATTTCAGTTAGTTTTTGCCTTGCTCCCTACTATAATTGTAGTTAATCGAATTTCGGCACTCGGGTCTTGTTTGCTTAACGATGCAGCTAGGTAGATAGCTAAACGTTACATACGTGTGGTGTGCTGGTGTTCAGGATACAAGGTGGAGCAACTGGAAGTTGCCAGCTTTCTGGCACTCAGACGATTGGCCTGTTCGAATTCAGATCGCATGTGGTCGGTGATGGAAGCGATGAAGATATTCCAGGCTCGGACCCCTCCTGGCACCGCTCTGACGCAGTCCTGAGCTGCCATCACGTCCGACAGCGTCTGACCAAACTGCTCCCACAGATCAGCCGTGAAACCTGACTTTTGCAATGGACAGTGAAGCACTGCTGAAAGTCATTGATCAGTTGTCGGACCACACCAACAGATTCAGCAAGCTTATACCGTCAACATACACAAATTTGATATGTACAACTAACTGTACTTGAACAAAAACTGCAGAGTAGGGCCAAGGCCTGTGTAACTCCCAGTCGCGGAATTTACTAACTGGAAAGAAAGCTGAAAAAAGTAGGGCATGTGCAAGAGCGTAGCTGGGAATCGAACCTTTAGATTTCCGGTGCAATGAACTAACCACTATGTTATACGGTAGGAGTGGCTGGCAGTGAAAGAAGGGCAACGTCTGAGATGACGAATCACGGGGGTAGCGAAATGGACCACCAGTCTGATCGTAGGCCGTAAGGCCCCCGCAAATCGGATCGGACAATAACCACTATGTATGCTATAGCCGATGCCAGACAAACACCTTTAGCTAGACCCTTGACAAGCCAGACCATACTGTACATGTAACAGGGAGGTCTGGCGGGTCTGCCCGACTTAGGCCAGACATCCCGGATGGGACCCCCCCCCACCCCCGAGACGATTTTCCCGACCCCCCCTCCGATTTTTCTGGTAAGTAATTTTTTGAGCAAATTTTTGCGATTATTTACAATGTCAGACACAAAAATTGCCAAAATCGCCTGCAAAACAGCACTTTTTAGCTGTATTTCAGTCATAATTAGCGATTTTTTCGATTTTTGAGCGTTTTTTAGTGCCCAACCCCCTCCCAAAATTTTGGCTCAGACCCCACCCGGCCGGCGCCAGACCCCCAACCCCCCTCCCCCTTCGGCGGATGACCTGTCACATGAATGAGCCAGACAAACAATGGCAAGCGATCAATGGCCTCACCTCATCCCATTTCGGACTGGTATTGCTTAATGGAAAGAAAGCTGAAACCTACTAGTACGTACAATGTAAATCATACGCCTCATCTCACTCTAAGCCTGCTAAGTTTCATTCTACAGTCAGTACCTATTGAAGCTACTTTGGCATCTCCAGAGGGGTCGTCGGAGCCAGTCAGTATTTTGTCGACGAGCTCCGCCAATCGTTGTCCGTGGTCGTAGATGCTGTGGGAAACGGCCAGCTCTACCGACCCCAGACTGTGGGGGAAGACGGCAGCCGCTGGCTGTCTGGAGGCTAACTTCTCGAAAACTTTGACCAACAGTCGCACCACTCTTCGCACACTTTTGCCTCCTTTCAGGTGTTTCCACGTCACTCGCAGCGCATCCAGCTCTTTGGTGGAGACCGTGCTGAGCACGTTGGACTTGCGGTGGATGGCTTGCTTAATTACTGCTGCTAGAAATAGGTTTCTTATCAAGCTGACAGCTTACCAGAAAGTCTTCCGATATAAGGACTCCTTTGCTATTGTTTCGACTGCAGCTGGGTTGGGGCGGCAGGTCGCATGTGTTGGTCAGTTGCTGTCGCAAATGTCGCCGAGCCAACAATTTTTGCACAACGAACATGGCCGCCAATTTAGAGCATCTGTAGACGACGAGTACTTTGCCTGAACACTTAGGCATGCATGGTTTTTTGTTTTTCCTTCGTGCCCTCTTCTATACTCCTTTGCCATGCATGCTGTGCCCTCAAGAAAAGGAATGTATTTTGCGCAGACTGCAAGTTTGTTCTACAGGGTGTGCAAAAAAACAACCCAGCAGATTTTTTACTGTAGCAACCGTAAATCTCTGCCGATTTGAATAAATCTCTTTTTTATATGAAAGACAAATAACTTCTTGAAAGACTGCTGAAATTTTTAGCAAGATACTCGGCTTGGTTCCTAAGATACTTGTCCTCAAAGCCAAAGCAGTGATTTTTGGTAATGAACGAGAGCGATTAGCAGATTTTTTAATTTTGCAACCGTAAATTTTTAACCGATTTGAATGAATCGTTTTTGAATGAAAGACCGATGAATTCTTAAAAGATTGGTAAAACTTTTATTAAGATAATCAGGTTGGTTCCTGAGATATTTGCTTTCATGGCAAGCTAGTATCTTGATAAAACTTTCACCAATCTTTCAAGAATTTCCCTATATTTCATTTAAAAAAATTAGTCAGATTTGTTTGAGATTTGTGGTTGGCACAGTAAAAAATCTGTTGGGTTGTTTTTTTTTAGCAAATCCTTCTCGCTCGCTCGCTCGCTCGCACGCACGCACGCACGCACGCACGCACGCACGCACGCACGCACGCACGCACGCACGCACGCACGCACGCACGCACGCACGCACGCACGCACGCACGCACGCACGCACGCACGCACGCACGCACGCACGCACGCACGCACAATTGCAGTATGGGGCCCTCCATAAACTACGACGTTCAGAGAGGGGGGTGGGGGTATACCGAAAAACGTCGCAGAACGTCGGAGGGGGGGTGGGGGGTTGAGGCAAAACGTTGACGTATTTTTGGCCTTTTTGGTAAGGTTTGACGATTGCAGAATAAGCAAGAATGCAGAGAAAGTCAAACGGTTTTGACACATTTTTGTAGTTGTACAACATATTATGTTGGCGTGATTTGTACAGGGTGTGCAAAAAAACAACCCAGCAGATTTTTTACTGTAGCAACCGTAAATCCCAACCGATTTGAATAAATATTTTTTGAATGAAAGACAAATAAATTCTTGATTGGTAGCGTTTTCGTTAAGATGCTCTGCTTGTAGGTTCTCGAGGTATTTGCCCTCAAATTTGAAACACTGATTTTGGCAATGAACAAGAGTGATTAAAACAACACAACAGATTTTTTACTATGGCAACCGCAAATGTCAACCGATTTGAATGAGGGGGGGTGCCTACCAAACGTCGTAGTTTTTAAGGGGGGTGATGATGAAAACGTCGGTAAACGTCGGAGGGGGGTGGGGGTGCAAAATTTTGAATTTTTGAACGTCGTAGTTTATGGACGGCCCCTATTACGGATGGAGCCGTTCTTTTCATTTATATTTATTCAAGGGAGACGCGCTAATGCTGTTTATCCATGAAAGTTACAAAAATAGACACCAAAAATTAAAACAGAGTGAAAAATAACCATATCTGTGACATATAATTTGTTTGGCGCGAAGCTAAAGTAAAAGATACAGCTGAAATTTGAAAAAGTGAATCTCATATAGCCCAACAAATGTTGTATTGTATGCGCTGAAAATCAAAATGGTTCTTCATTATCTCTGAAGTGAAAAATGAATAATTTTTTTTCACTTTATTTGCGATATTGTTCGCTAGATTATGCAAAGTTAATAGATCTCTGGCGCGGCGCGTGGGCTTCTTTCATAATCAAGGAAGGAATTGTTTGCGAGAAACAAACCTGTCCGACACGGAACCTGATAAAGTAAACTCTATCTATGACTTTTAGCGGTAAGTACTATCTACCAACGGGTAAAGCATATATTATATATAATATGGCATAAAGCTTCTAAAGCATGCGGGCAAAGATTGGTACGGGGGGGGGGGGGGGGGGGGGGGGGGGGTCTAAAACAAACGGGCTCAGGAAAAGGGGGGGGGGGGGGGGGGGGGGGGGGCGGGCGGCTTTTCGGGCTCATTTTTTTTCTGACACCTCCATCGACTCACCTCAGAAGGGTAGCGGTCCAAGGACGGGGGGGGGGGGGGGGGGGGGGGGGGGTTTACCTGGGGGGGGGGGGGGGGGGGGGGGGGGGGGGGGGGGGGGGATATATTATACATAATATGGCATAAAGCTTCTAAAGCATGCGGGCAAAGATTGGTACATCTAGGGTAAAGCAAAGCCATAAAATTTATACCAAACAGTTGCGATTCGAAAAGGACGAAGTGAACAATCAGCTGGTGGGCTCGGCTGTTGCCAAACTTGAGCTGTCATCAAAATAATAGATACTACTCAAAATTGGTATTTTCTTTCGCTGAAAAAAAAAAGAAGAAAAAAAAGAAAAGAAAAGAGAGACCAGCATTTAATGTGCTTGGCTACAAAAGTGTTCTGCAATTTGTATTTGTGGTGGGGGTATATATGGGCGTGTTTCCGCCCGTTTTTGGTGTGTGCTGGTTTGTGGTGGTCGTGTTTTGGGGGGGGGGGGGGGGTGTGTTGCGTGTGAATGGTTGTTGGTCCTTGATTCGGTGGTTTTTGTAGTGTTGGTGTTTTTTGTTTTTGGTTTCGTTTGGTCTTTTGTTTCTTTATTTTTTGTTGGTGTGTTCGTCGTGTGTCTTTTGGCGTTGGTTTTAGTTGGTATGGTTTTTGTCTATTTTATTTGTATTTTTTTTGTTGCATTGGTTAGTGGTAAGTTTTCCGTAGTTTCTGTGGTGTTTTCTTTGGTTGTTTTTGTTTTTTTTGCGTGTGGTTCTTTGTTGGTTGTTGGGTGTATGGTGTTGGTCGGTTTAATGCCTGCTAACACATTTCTTTACCGTGTTTAGTGCTTCTGCAGTTTATACTGTATGGTCATGCAATCAAACTTAATGTTCTGGTTCTTCGAATGCCCACGATGAACCCTGAAGAACTTGACTTCATGCTCAATCAGACCGAATTTGATCTACGCCGCAAGAAAATTATCAATGAGTCCCTTCAGTTGACGTATGTTTGCCTAAGTCCAATTCATGTAATGCTCGCTCATCCGCAAAAAAAGAGGGGGTTGGGCCCAAATCGGGAAGAGGGCGGCCTGGAGCCCTGCCCTGGCCATCTTTTTGCCGGACCGGACCGGATTTTCAGATTTACGGCTAGAGTCAGACCCGTTTTACATGTCGGTTTAAATACATACGGTACTTTCTTTGGAAAGAAGGTTTTCAGGCTAACAACTCGTCCCGATTGCGACTCTTCATTGGAAGTACATCAATTTCAACCGGTAAAAACAGCCGCAGAAGTATACCACAACGACCACATCGATGCTATCATCGGGCCTAATTGTAGTCCTGGTGAGCTTTCTAGAGCAGTTGTAAAAGCTGCAGACAAAAATGTAGTGTCACGATCAGGAATGATGCTGACAGCAGGGTTAGCGGTAGAGTGGAACGTGCCAATAATCGGTTATCTGTCAATCAACTCTAAGCTGAAGGATAAAAAGAAGTTCAAGACGTTGAGTCGCGTGTCGATCACCACAGACACGCTGGGGGAGGCTGCCGCCACTCTGATCCAGCATTTTGGATGGACCAAAGTGGGGGCTATCATAGATCCCACTTACTACTTGAGCACTTGGAGCTACAATGCACTCAACAAAACCTTGGCCAACCATAACATCTCGATCCTAGAGGTCGTAGTGACCAAGAAACGGATGCAGCAGCAGTTGTCCGATGCTATCAAGCTGCTAAGACAGAACGTTAGAGGTGAGTGACGGCGCAAACAGTTTGACATGTTTTTTAGAACAGCTGCTGCTTTTGTTGTAGTGATTTTGCTGCAAACAGGATATTTCGCGCGTGAGGTGGCTCCAGTGCTGGAAGCGCTCTACCAGGCAGGCTTGCGACAGCCAGAATACCTGTTTATCATGTGCTCCGGTCCAATTGGCTTCGAAACGCTGGACACCTTCTCTGCAGATGCGAAGAAAGCCTACCAGAGTGTTCTGGTCATCACAGGACAAGGACTGGAAGCCAGCAACAGACAAAAATTCATGACTGAGATGCGGTTGGCCGGCATGCCTAATAACACTGTGGCAAGGCCCAACAGTGTCATCCCAATTCAATGGTTTAGTGTGCGTTTCAGAAGCAAACTGAACCCGGCCGTCCCTACCAAATAATGGTTGTGGAGGCACTCAACTTGTACATGCGAGTGGCCAGTGAACTGATTGATGAGGGAAAAGAGGACGTCCTCCGTAATGGAGTGCGGTTTTTGGAACGCCTACGCAACAGAGACTTTGACGGTATTGCGAAGAACCGACAGGCGAAAACTACTGGGGGTTTGGGGGTTCTCCACAGCTGGAAACACCAAACCCCTCAGACCAACACACTGCCCGCACCCGGCTCTGAGACATGCGAACATTTTCTGTAATGATCGACAAATTTACATCCATGTTAGGGCCCAATTACGTTTGCCTTTGCTCATTGGCTGTCGGAGGAAACAAGCTTTTCTTGCAGGTCCGACAGGCCAAGTGTGGCTGGGTCCTGCAGCAGATCGTATGCCCAACTACGTTGTGCTGACAGCTCACCAGGGCAAGATACAGGAAGTTCTGCAAGTGCAGGTGCACAGTGAATGCATGGATAGCAGTTGTCCACGCAGAGGCGGACAAAGGTTGGGGAACATTAAGCATATGCTGGTAGACGCACTCTAGCACTTGCTAAGGTGTATTTTTGAATGCTGCTCGCTCACTAGGCTATCAATGTGACCTGGGAGAAATTCAGAAAACAGTTTGTGCTGCCTGGGCCTGTACCAGTCTGCGGCTATGCAGGCCAGTTGTGTGATTACAGTTGGTATTACGTGGCCGCCGTTGCAGTGTTCTTCTGTTTTTCAAGCGCTCTTCTGGCATTCTACATCGCAAGAAAAAGGTGCTCACGGTTAGTATATCGCCACAAAGTCTGCAGCTGTTGTTTATAGGGCCGTTGCGAAGCTTTATCAGATGCCGTGGCGAATTCGGTCGACCGATATGAAAGACTCTGAGGTGATTCTATCTGCGCGCAGGTATTCATTGCTTTTATGAGCAGAAGCAAAGCCTTTTAGGTTTCTGAAGGCGGAATTAGCCGTCCATCCATGGCAGATAATCAAAGCTTGATATGCAACTCCCACGCTGTAGTAACCAGCTACAGGCAAAATCGACCAATTACTTTTCAGAAGGATTTGTTGCAACTGCTGAATGAAGTACAGAAATGAGTGGTTTTCTTCTGAAAGATGCAGAATGATAGTGCACCTTTCAGCTGAAAATGACAAATCACGAAAATCTGAACGTTTTCACTGGGCTGATTGTCAATGAAACAGACGGGAAGCACAGAAGAGATTTTAAAATAGTGTGGGGCGCAGTTTCAAGGGGAACCCTGAAGGTTAGACAGTGTACATCCGATAGGTGCCCTCCATTGCGTTTTCGTTTAGGACGTTTTACGTGACAGAAACAACGTGGGCATGGATACTATGTTTCAATTCTCCTTTATGCGTGACGTTTTCAATGTAAGTAAGTCAGGGTCAGTCAGGCAAATAGAACTTTAGATGTATTGTCACTACGGTTGGACGCATATATGCAATATGCAATATCAAACAATGTATATATGCATGGTTTTTGGCATGCATATTTGCATATGCAATATCATATGCATGCAAAATTCCAATGCGCAATAGTCATATGCAAATTGACCCTGATTTCAAAATTTTGCATATTTTTGTTTTGCATATTTTTTGTCAAAGGTGGCGCTGACTTTTCCTGCTGTATACTTATGTTCTGAAGAACGTTAAACGATTCAAATAGTTGCTTTACCTATTTGGCGCGGAGAAATCCATAAAGCATTAATCCAAACAGTACAAATTTCAAAGAGATCTAGTAGGACCGATTTTTGGTTTTGAGCTGAGGAAAAATGAAAGACTTTGTTTGTTTGTTTGGCGAATTGCAAATTTCTGCAAGCACCTCATTGCTTCATAAATATCTGGAGTTTTCAGCACAACTGTTCAAACTAAGGTGACACAAACATCCCAAAACAGTCAAACAGACTGGATGTCAGTGTTTATAGGATAGTCGCCACGTTTTTGCTAATTTTTCATCAAACTTAAATATAAAATTTAAAATTTAAATCTCTTGATTGAGGCAGTTTATACTGTAAATCTCCTCTTTACAGAGATCAAAGCTTCCTCTTTCGACTTACAGAATGCAGATGATGGCTTGAGACCCTACACTCAACTCGCAAAAAACGGAAATCTCAACTGAGACTTTTCAAATTATGAATTTTGTTAGCTTGTAAAACTAGGACAGGACTACAAACGGTTAGGTATACCACATTAAAGAGAACAAATTTGAACATGCAAACTGTAATTTAGCCAAAAATCTGTAATGCCAACCATTTTTTATCTAAAAATTACGAAATGAGCTTGTCTTTCATGCGAAACTGTGTTTCCCCTCTTGTTCTTTCCAGATGAGGTCTGTATCTGTAAAATCGATATGCCTAATAACTGCTATAGATTTCGTAGGCATTCCAAGCAAACTCGAAAACGCTTGGAAAACGTCTAATTATCGATTTCAGGCCTCCTTGATAAAATATACAGGGTGCGTCAAAAAAAAACAACCTTGTGCAGATTTTTGCTGTAGCAACCGCAAATCTCAACCGATTTGAATGAATCCTGCTTTAAATGAAAGATAAATAAATTCTTGAACGATTGGTGTAGCTTTTATTAAGATGCGTTGCTTAGTTCCTGAGATAATTGCTTTCAAAATCAAAACAGAGATTTTGGCTGTGCACAACAGAGATTAAAACAACCCAGCAGATTTTTTAGTGTAGCAGCCGCAAATCTCAACCAATTTCAGTGAGTCCTATTTTATATGAACGATAAATTAATTCTTGATAGTTTGGTGAAGGTTTTATTAAGATATGATGCTTGGTTCCTGAGATATTTGCACTCAAAGTCAAAACAGATTTTGGCTATGAACAAGAGCGATTTTTATTATTCAGTTGCCCTTCATAATAAAACCGATTCCTACTGCTCAGGGCTAACGCAACGAGGTTTTTCTGTTGCCACACATGCTTGGTCACTTCATTTGTAAAAGTCTTGTTGCCCCTCAGCAGTAGTGAATCCGTTTGTTGAGAAGCAGCAATGGAATAGCTCTTGTTCACTGCCAAAAAAAATCTGTTTTCGAGTTCGAAGGAAAATATCTCAGGAACTCAGTATCGTATCTTAATAGAGCCTTCACCAGTCTTTCAAGAATTTATTTGTCTTTCATTTAAAGCAGGATTCATTCAAATCGGTTAAGATTTGCCGGTTGCTATGCTAAAACTATGCTGGGTTGTTTTTTTGACACACCCTGTACAAATATGCAAAAATATGTACATACATATCTCATTTTTGCATGCATATGATCTATACCAATATCAATATGCACGAGAGATTGCATGCATAAAGTCATATGCAATATCATATGCATCCCAAAAATCCAATATCATCCAACCCATAATTGTCACTACTGTACATGAATGGGGACCAAACCAGCGCATGTCTTGCCACACACCAACGAGTAAAGGGGAGGGTTTATGTTAAGGAGGCTGCCGGACCTTGTGTCTGTTCCTGCTCTATAAGTACGAAAAAGACAAAACTGTTGAGCCTTAAGGGACCCCTAGAGACCAGTGTTGTGCCGGTTGAATTTAGTTAGTTATTTACCAAGTAAAACATTAGTTAGTTAGTTAGTTAGTTAGTTTCTTTAGTTCGTTTGTTAGTTAGTTCGTTCGTTCGTTAGTTAGTTCGTTAGTTAGTTCGTTAGTTAGTTAGTTCGCTAGTTAGTTCGTTAGTTAGTTAGTTAGTTAGTTAGTTAGTTAGTTAGTTAGTTAGTTAGTTAGTTAGTTAGTTAGTTAGTTAGTTAGTTAGTTAGTTAGTTAGTTAGTTAGTTAGTTAGTTAGTTAGTTAGTTAGTTAGTTAGTTAGTTAGCGAAACTAACTAACTAACTAACTAACTAACTAACTAACTAACTAACTAACTAACTAACTAACTAACTAACTAACTAACTAACTAAGTTAGTTAGTTAGTTAGTTAGTTAGTTACTAACTAACTAACTAACTAACTAATTAATTAGCTAACTAACTAACCTAACTAACTAACTAGCTAACTAACTAACTAACTACCTAACCAACTAACTACCCAACCTAACTAACTAGCTAGCTAGCTAGCTAACTAACTAACTAACTAGCTAACTAACTAACTAACTAACTAACTAACTAACTAACTAACTAACTTTTACTTACTAAACTCAGATTTCGCTAGTAACTAAACTCAACTCAAACTAAACTCATTTTCAGGAAAGTACTAAGTAAAAAATCGAGTTACTTAGTTATGAGTTTAGTAACATTCAGTTTAGTTAAAGTGTTAAAGATAAGCTTCGGTCATAGGCTTCTAGTTTGGCGTCAAAATTCTCAAAAATTCTGTGGTCTCATTCATATTTCTTTTCCAGTAAGAAGGCCTCTCACAAAGTGGCCATGTAGGAAGCAGCTTGTTTTAAACTTTCATGTTTGTGCAGAAAACAGAGCCACTGTAGTATTGGCAGGGTTATGTATACTTAACACACGAATGCGTACAGTGCACAGCTCATCATTCACTGAAGGGGTTGTGAGGTTTGACTCAGGTCTGGGGATTGAGCCCAAATATTGAGCACTAAAAATCACAAAAAAGCTGCTAATACGGGCTTGGCACAGCTAAAAGTCGCTGTTTTTAGAAGCAATTTTTAGCAATTTTTCGGCCTAAAATTCTCAAATTTTTAAATGGCCCAAAAATTGGGTTCAGAAAATTCAGTGAGAATATCCTCGGGAGCTTCCGATCTGGGGGTTGGTGTTTGCAGGGCCAGCCCTCGAAAACCGCCGTGTTACATGTATGACTGTATGAACTCTACCTTCATCAACCTTTTTCCTAATGAGTAGGAATAAAAAAATTGCCGAAAGAATTGTCCATAAACGACGTCGTTCCAGAGGGGGTCGGCTGAAATGCGACGATAGACGACGCACAAGGAGGGGAGAGGGTTAGCAAAAAAAACGACGTCGCTTTTTTCGGAATGTTAGGGTACTTCGATTGCATTATTTTCGATTTATGCACATTCTGTCAAATATTTCTACATACAGAAAAGTTTCCCAAGAGTAGAGGGGATTTATTCTATTGATTGCGCAGTATGGTAACAAGATAACATGACGGTACTGCACTTTTATCTTTTGGGGGGGGTAAGCCAAAAACGACGTCGCCTTAGGGGGAGGGGCCCCTAGAGACACATCTCAGAACCGATTTTGGGGGGAGGGGTGGCCGAAAAATCGGGATTTTGGAACGATGTCGTTTATGGACGGCCCCCAAGATAAACAAGGTCAAACACTATTTGTTTTGTCTAAAAATACATATTTCATTGTTCCTGTCTGTTTATGCAGCTTTTCGAATAACTAACGGGCACATTTCACCAAATAGTTTTGTAGCAAATAACGAGAAATACTGAGATTTTGTAAATATTTTGAACCTAATGAGGCCTAAATAGCCAAAGGAAAATCGGTTAAATGCATTAATGACCACATTTCTAATAGTGTATTTTTTAACTAAACTCAACTAAGTAACTCGATAATTTTTTTCCTTCATTTACTAAACTAAGGAAACGGAGGTAGTTACTAACTTTTACTTACTAAATTCAAATTTGAAAAGTTTCAACTAACTTTTACCAACTAAATTCAGAGAAAATTTTCGTTCAAAGCAACCTGCTAGAGACCCCCGGGCCACATGGAAGCCACTGTTGTTGTTGTTTTGTTGTTGTTTCAGTTTCAGGGTATCGCGTATTTGCACAAGTCGCCGGTAAGCACCCACGGAGCGCTGCACTCGAGTAACTGTCTGGTAGACAGGTATTGGATTGTCAAACTGAGTGGCTTTGGTCTCAGTTCAATGGTACACCAGTTGCACACCAACGGCACCATCACCTGCTGGCCACAAGAAGCTGAACGTTAGACCTTCTGGCACATGAAGCAGACTAATAGTAATAATCAGAATTTAGGGCTGTTGTGTGTAGCACCAGAAATTCTACGTCAGCGAGCTCCAGACGAACCATGTCTGGCTACAAAGGAAGGCGATATTTTCAATGCTGGCTTGGTCTGCTATGAAATTTTGTTTGGTATGGAACCTTTTGCGTACAATCAGGACTTGGAACCACAACGTGATTCAGTGTCATTGACTGATTGACTCGCTCAAGTACTGTGATTGCAGAACTGGTAGCTCGAATAGTTAATGAGAAAATTGATTTCTCCCCCAAAATTCCTGAGAATGTTCTGCCGTTCGCTCTGATGTCTGGAATCAAGAGCTGCTGGTTCTCGGAACCCAGTCGCCGACCGAATGTGAAACAGCTGAAATGACTCGTCAACTCATACAGTCCTATGTGCTGTACGATTGCAGGTGTTGTTGTGTAAAGTTTACTTTTAGCAGCGGATCGCTCATAGACCAGATGGTAGTTAAAATGGAAAAGTACGCTGGAAATCTGGAACATTTGGTAAACGAAAGAACTGCTATGTTGGAAGAAGCTCAGAGACAAGCCGATGAATTGTTGTACCGAATCTTACCTAGGTACCGCCGCATTAAGCGTATGTGTGGTAGAGATGTGCACGGGTACCTTTTTTCCGGCCCGGCGGGACGAGCAGGTGACATGCCCGGCGCGCCATGTTCGTCGGGCATCAAAATCGGACCCGACCATCTATTGTATGGTAGTGTTCAGTTATAAGATCTTGGCATCAATGGTGCAAAATTGGACCTTGTCACTAGTAAAATCATAGCAAAATAGTAGT